>JAOTQE010119783.1:0-12689 GCA_025631205.1 Nesometra sesokonis
AACAATTATTAAATTCAGCAATATATGGCCGTCTTTCGTTTTTATGGGCAAGGCCCAATTCCGTTTATCTATATATACACACATGTATACATATTTTTTTATTTGCAAGGGGTACCTTCTTATGTAACATAGAATGTTTAACAATAATCCAGTGTACCGAACTATTATTGTTTGAAGTAATGTCAAAATAATCTTTTTGGTTCCTGGTGTCCCCATAAGTGACTGTTTTACTCCTTTTATTTCAGGCATAAATTTAAGGCATTAAATCCCAAAAATTGATCAGGAGGAACATCATTAAACTTAATGTATGCAAAACATGATATAATGCTCAAACTTATCAGCATGTAAATACTCATGGTATATTGTGCGCTTTAAACGAATGTGATTATGAATCATTATTTATTCGAAGCTTATTAATCTTGGCAAATTGCATACAATCTCTGATTGTTACAGAACACTGTGCATTTGTCGTTACTAGAGTTTTAACGGTTAAAGTTCGGAGATCATCGTCCTTCTGTTGAATTGCCTGGTGTCATCAACAGAATCCCAAATTGAAAAAAAATATTGAGATTGACCTATATTCATTATTGTGCTATTTTACAAATGTCTTCTACTACTAATCTAATAAATATCAAGGCAATTTTAATTAAAATAAGCTTTTAAACATATTTCAAGGGAAAAATGAAGACCGTGAGATTTAAGAACAAAATCAACTGACATATGTCAGTAGAGGGCAATATACTGATGAATGCAATAACAGTGGTTATTTTTTATTAAACATTCTAATATAAAGTACATAACTGGCAACAACACTGCAAAACATTAATATCTAAATTTATGATCAAACAATATAAAGGCAAAAATAAAATAAGAACTTACTTAAAAACTACTGTTTAAATTTTTTCTACAACAAATTATTACAGTAGTATAAAGGTATTTTATGTCTGCAGTATTTAATTTTAAATTATCTAAATCTGAACTATACATTTTGATTATACTTGCCATGGTATTTGAATTTGTCCAGAATCACACACACCTTCATTAATGCGTTCACAATGCACTTTATTGTGAATATTTTAATGCTTTTTAGTAGACTTGAACTTGAAGAATATCAGAGTATGTAATTTCAATTATATAGGCCTAATTACTGTATCCTATTAAATGTATTATATATCAACTGCAATAGGTGCCATTACTAATAGAGTTTTTGTAACTTCACAAAATAAAATAACAGAAATGGATATGTTATAATGTTTGGAACATTTGAGTTTACAAACTCAAATGTGAGGTACCATGACAAAATGAGTTTGAGATATAGAAAAATAGGCAGAAAATCATAATTTTAGAAAAATGATATTTCAATTTTGTTAAGTTTAATACTTAAATCTTACAATTACAAACATCCTGTTTATGTTTACTTACAATAAACATGTTTTTGAACTACATTTTGTAAAGGCCTTTTTTCAAAATAAATGGAAAACAGGCAACATGTCAACAGTTATTTACCTTTAAAGCTGATTACCTCCAAAGTGTGTTTCCATACAGGTATTTATTTATATATTTATTCTTTCTTTATACTGTAAGCATATGTGAGGTCTCACCAACTCAAAACCTTCTAGATCACAATATAAGCTGTAATCTAAACTTTAAATTGCATTATCATTGGATAAGTGGATCCAAGGACATGAGAATCTGAAATTTTCATGTATGGAAACAGGGTTTGAGAAAATCACCTATAAAGTAATCTAAAAATATATAAACAAAAGACCATCAATCTTGGAAAATCTGCCTGAAAATGGACTTAAAAATTATAATGAAATGCAATTAATAGTACTCAATTGATTAAAATAAAATTTCTCACAAATTTGACTTCAGACCTATTTTAGTGGTTATCTCAATTTGATCTCACTCGTCTTTGTGGTGAGACCTCACAAATGTGATGTACTCATTTTCACTATCGTAATTTGTAAAGGGAAATCTAATTCTTATGTTACAATATAGTTTTTTCTTTACAACATTAGCATGTGAAATCTGTTTTATGATACAAAGTATTTTTCTTTAGCCATATTTAATGCATTTTGTATTTCACCCTGTTACATCAGAAACAAAGCATTTAATTAAACATTAACAAATTTGATAAATTCAACAGGATTAAAATATCCAAATATTTCTTCCCAATGTACAGTGGTATTATCTCAATCAGAATTAAATTTTAAAACTAATTAAACATGTAAATATATTATTTGGAGAGAGTGCCTTCTTTTCTATTGCGATTAACTTTCAGTGTCAATTTGGAATTTATTTTTTAGTGAAAACAGATTCTGTTACAAAATTGAACTTATAATCAAGCTTTCAAATGTTAAGGTCTACAGGTTTAATTATATCATTTTATACAGCTAAAATACAAATGAAAATATCTATTCTAGACCTGTAAGCAATCAATTTATTACTAATTCTGTAAATTGTTATTGGTAACTTTGCTGTAGAGAGTAACCTTTATGTTTATGAATACATGGACATCTGAAGGAACTGAAATATAAAATAATTTGAAATAATTATTAATAATATTTATACATTTTACATGGATAACATTACATAATGTTCTAAAAAAGCATTCATAAGCAGATATTATATAATTATAATGGTAACAATATAGAAAACATTTTGATAATACATTTTTAACAGAAATGTATTGTTTTAAAAATCTTTATTTGGCAGACTGTTGCATTATTGGAATGTTATTCCAGTCACTACTTTACTATTTACATTATTTTAATTCTTTTAACACTACATCACATCAGCCAAGTACAATTTTGTATTTAATAGTACTGATAGAGGTTAGTATGGTGATGTGTTGGCTGGTCTTTATATCACTTCAGAATTTCGTTTTTACTGATGTATAATTTTACAAATTCTGAAATACTTCTGTTTCACCAACACATTAATCATTTTCATAAATATGTTAACCTACCTCATCCAGTTTGAATGTTGAATGTCTGCCATTCTGTGAATTATTATTGAAGGATTCTGAAAAAAAGAATAAAATAACATCATATCTTACATAAAAATGAAAAATAAAGTATGACGGATTACATACAAGTAGTTGGTAAACAAATAAGGGACTTTGAGGGCCAGTACACACTTGTACTGCGTAGCAGTGGCGGTGCCAGGAATCCCCGACAATGACTGTGATAAGCCATTGAGGTGGTGGTTAATTCAAAATTACCCTACATTCTTTTGAAAATGTACGTTAAAATTGATCGTAATGTACAAAATGTGTTCCATCAACTATACAAGGTATGAACCAGCCACAAACAATTCTGATTTCTATGTATCACCTAAACCAATCCTTTTTCTTTTTAACAAGTTATATATGTTCTATGGATACTCACCAAACATATGCTTGAGCTTAATGGTACACTGAATGAAGTCATCAAAATCTATGGTGCCATCTTGACCCCCATACCTCAATACCAATGCACTGAATGTCCTGGAACTCAGTGTAAAACCTAAAATAAAGGTTAGAAAAATAAGAATAAGAAACCAAAAGGCAAAGACAGTAAAAAGGTAACTCTGATGTAATTGAAAAGTTGATGCTACTCTCTTACCGACACTGCGAAGAGCTGCTCTCAACTCATATGCATTGAATGTTCCACTGTTGTCACGATCAAATTTCTTGAAGATACACTAAGAAATAAGAAGAATGAGTAACTAAATTGTTTGTCAGTGGCGAATCCAGAAGATGCTCAGGTGTTTGAGCACTCTCATTCAGAGGCAAAAAACACTAAAATTAGGATACAAATTTAAAAATCTGGGCCTCAGGCACCCTTCTTTATTGGATATGAGCACAACCTTCAAATGTAAAGGACTATAGTATATTGCGAGGAATAACACCACCAACTCATAAATTGCACTATAAAGAATGTGCCAATAAATTGTAGAATTAATATAACAGCAGTCACACTAAATAAAATATCAGAGAAAAAAAATATTCAAAAATTTTTAAAACAATTTTACTGTAATGTCTTTAGTGGATTTTTTTACTTTTTTTTTGAACAAAAAAATGAAATCATCTAAAATATTGTAGGTAAATGGTTTTTTGAAATTACAGATTTGCTGAAGCCTTGACCAACCTCAGAAAAACAATACACCAAATCAGCAATGACCTCCAATGTGACAAAATTTCCTCTAATGAGCATAAAATCAAAACTAACTCTGAAGTGCTTATCTAATAACACCTGGCAGTGCGAATGTTTCCCAACAACTTGGATGAATTATATTATGAAGTTAGCAAGTATGATCATTTTTCAAACATTAGTAACACTTTTAGTTAGAACACAGTTTATTTGGTATAAATTACATTTACACAGAAATTTATAAACATAATTTAAGCTAGGAAAAAAGTTGGAATTGCATTGATATACTCAGCAGAGCTAAGCTGCTATCTGCACTAGTGGATCAGTACTGTTTATGTTGTGGGCCTAAAAAACATTCACAGTTATCAGCCAATTTGACAGGATTCATTCATTCTGAATAATACAAAAAAAACTAAAAACATATGCAAGAAACTAAATATGCTAATTATTTTAGAAATAATAAATGGGTAAATTTTCAAGGAAATTTGATTTTTTGTTCTACCAATACGAGTTTAATACCAGTTCAAGTTAGCAAGTCATGTATGCATATAGTTTATGATTTTGGCATGAAATTCAATGTTTTTATGGGTTGACTATGAGTATGGGTGTTGCAAATTTATCAGTTTTTCTCACCTTCCATCTTGTTATGTCCTTCCATAAATTCTTGAATTCATCAAATCCTAGCTTACCAGAACGGTCAAGCTATTAATTGAGTTAAAGATCAATAAATCAATTACAAATTACTAGTAAATAAATCATATAGCCTTATAGTGAACATGCATTCCTTTGAAATGGTTCTGTGTTCAAACCCCCTCTATTTTCCTTATTAAATAACTTTACACTACCAACATAATTGCGGAATTGTCCAACAATTATGCATCCTGGGACGAACAATTGCAAACAGCGTTGAAAATGGTTGAAGGTTGAAACATAATGGGATGGTTCCAGGTTACTGCCCCAGTTAAGTAAAAAGTAATGCATTCAACTTTGATCTTTCCAGGAAAACACCCACAGTAGCAGTGTAGTTAGTTTCAACAAGATCCCAGAAGGTTTACTTACATCCTTACTCATTCAGGAGCCAATTTACTTGAAAGTAGATTATATAGTATACGCAGCTTGTAAATCACTGCTTATAAACAAAAGACAGGAATTGTTAGCATTTCCCTTCTACGCATATTTATGTGTGAAAACCGAATAAACTGTAGCTAAACTCATTTATCGCACAATGTTTTATCTCATTGTAAACAAGAACTCAATCCAGAATCTCTCCAGGAATGTATTTACACTGACTGTGTAAATGGGGTTTAAGTTAGAGTTAGTCCTGTAGTTTAGTGATGAATATGCATGTCCTTAGAACTTCATAGAAGTTCCTTCTCACACGAACAACACCATTCCATAGGCTATTACAGTTAAACCTCCTGTGAGCAGACACCCTCGGGTCAGGGAAAAGTGTCCACTTAAGGGAGATGAACCCTTACAAGAGTTCGGCTGAGAGAGGGCCAAACATTTTAAAGGTGCCAAATGCACCGATTAGATAGCAAGACCAAATAGGATTATGAATAACTGTTCGTTATGGGAGATGTCCACTTACGATAGGGGTCGGTCTGCACATGGAGAGTCACCTGTAATAAAAACATGACAGACACTTTATACTGTAAAATTGGTAAGTTGTGAGGATGTTGTTTGAATGTGACACACATCTGAAATCATATTAATTAATTGTATGTAATTGTCATCTATACAAAGATTTCTACAGTACATACAAATAAACAAATTTAATTTCAAAGGATACATCATTGAGAGCGACCATACTCTTACAAGATTCCAAGGTAAATCCAGATGAACCATGAAGTTCTAGAAATAAATCACACTATCAATTAAAAACAAATGTAATCACAAATGAATTGGGACAAGCCCATAAAAACAGAAGGCAGCCATATAATGAAATAAAATTTAATGTTTTTAAGCGTTACAGTAGAAAAAATCCATTTGACAAAATAAATTAAGCAGTAACTGAAATTACAGTAATTCACGGTATACTGCAGTGTATCTGTTTTTCAGGCATCATCAGTGCAGCTAAAGGTGACCATGTAAGAAACGTGTGACCAGCTTAAGCAGGGCCACCCGGGAACAACTTGCAAATTTTTACACGAGTATTCTCACTGTATTGAGTATTCGTTTTGTTTCGTTCCTTGACCCGTAATGGCCAAGGATATTTATTTCATCTTTGCCCCAAATTAAATACAACTGGTATTTACAATAGTGAGGTTTCGCAAACTTACGAAATACGAAAACGAAAATGGATACGTCATAAATTCTTGTAACGTTTCAATAGAACACCTTGATTATCTGTCGCAGTTGGTCAGTATTTTATAACGATCATCAACGATTCGTCTGTTGAAAATCTGATATATTTTTAACACATTTAGCAACTTTAAAAAATGGAAGTGTACGTATCCGTTTTCGTTTTCGTATTTTATAAGTTTGCGAAACCTCACTATTGGTAGATCACTTCTACGTTTGAATTAATGGTACAGAGTGTTGAGTATTCATTACAATTCCATGTCAGAGTTGGGAAAAACAAGATATATCTAATATTTTCCTCAATTTCACTTCTTAAAATATTGTTTTTTTTAATTTTTGTCAATTAATAAATTAAAATTAATAAATGGAATAAAATTGCTTCGAGTAATATGGAAAATTTTATATATTCTATACCATTTCCAGTATTTTGACAGCAGTTATAATACACGCCACTGTATTAAGATTCAAATTTATAAAAACAACCAATAAAAATATAACATACAGTATTAAATGATTTAAAATGAGGAAAAATTAAACATTGGTAAAAATAGTGAAACAATATTTTATGACATAAGTCACAACAAACATAGTTTAAAATGTAATGTCAATAGAACAGCATACAGGAATTAAAAATCAAATTCCAAAGATTTATACATAATTGAGAAATACACAAAGATACAAAGAAAAAAATAAATACAAAACAAGGTACCATATTTCATAAGAAAATATTTAAAGTAGTGTATCAAGGTATATAAATAATAAAGACTATTAAAATCATAAGTGCCACATCCTCATTTGGAAAAAAAATAGAACTTTAAATGATTAGAAAAACACTGTTGAAATAAGTGATATGAATCTATACGATAGCATAGGCTAAACCTGTGTTAGGGAAACACAGTTGTGCTTATGTAAAAAAGAGCTGTAAATTGTAAATGGGTAACAGCATTAAATGGTTTACAAATAATGTTACTTCTACAAAGGACTGTTTAATAAGTAAAGATACGTTTACTACAAATAACAGACTGAAAAATAATGCTCAAAAGGGGCAACATTTGCGACTCCATCATGAGCTTATCTGATAGCATAGGTAAGCTCTAAACAAATTTCTGGTGAATGTAAAAAGTGCTGTAAGTAATTAATAAGTAATGTAAATTAGTAACAAACAATTTTATTTCAACAAATACCAAACTTTACACGTGTACTAGAAATATACTAACTGCAAACTAACATTAACAAAGGCGGCCGTTTCGAGGCAAAACAACGTAACTTGCAAATTCCACTTTTCGATTAAATGGAGCTTAAAGTTCACATGTTTGCCTAATGATAACGCATTGTCGCACGTGCCTCAAATTTTGTATGACAAAATGTATATATGAAAAATACTTCGACTAAAAAAACAATAAAAAAATTCTCAGAAACTAAAAAGTTATCAGCGATTTTATCAGTTACGTTGTTTTGCCTCGGAAACATGTTAATATTGTTTTCTGGCTGTACCGTGGCAAAACAACGTAACTCCAATATTCTGTTGTAAAACAACATACGAGTGTGACAAAGTAATGATTTTTGATATATATTTTTTTTACAATACAATCATATCATAAATAATATTTACTATACTATTTTAGTTAGTTAATTACATTTAGTGGTATCAAATGGAACATATTAACTACCATAGTGTAATAATCTATATAAAAGTAGGTTATAATTGCCGATTCCAAATTATTAGATTATTAATCTAAATTATTGAATTATGGAAAGGTTTATTGAATTTTATTAATTAAATGCTTACGATTTTTAGGTTTTATGAAGTGTTTTTTTAATTTTTTTAACTATTCTGTGGCAAAACAATGCATCTTCAGATATGTTGTTTTGCCACGGATATGCTACAAAAGTCAGTCAGATACGTTGTTTTACCACGGAATCTGCAAGATACATTGTTTTGCCACGGAAATTTCTTGTATTTTAAGCTTCATGCTTACAGTTACGTGCTGCTATCTCAGAAACGACTCAGTTCAGGATTCGAAATTTTCACACACTGTTCAGCAAGATAGGTTATTTTCCCAAATGCAAAAATCTCAAAATCGAAAAAAAATCAAGTTACGTTGTTTTGCCACGGAACGGCCGAAGGGTGCAACATTATCACTCCATTATGAGATCGACGCACATCTATAGCATGCGAGCTCTAAACTAATCTGTGCTACTGTAAAAAGTGCTAATGTAAACTATATTTTAAACAGGTAGAGCTAAATGGCTTACAAATAATGTTATTGAAACAAATACTAAACTTTACAAACGAGAATACATTCACTATTAATTATGGAGCATTCAACAATTGCAGACACAGGGATGTGTATGTATTGTTGAATTCCCCTAATTACATACACACAGGGATGGCGTTTTAAAATGCATATAAATGCATACATGGGTGGGAAGGAGGTCCATAACTTTTTTTTATGTATACATATTGTATTCTTATTGTATTCTTGATGTCTTACTGATCCATAACATTGAGTATGTACAGGGGATGCTCAAGCTGAAAATACAAATAGTAATATAAGGGGTGGGGGATGGTCAAATTTTAAGGTTCTAAGCCTCATCACAAATTTGGTAAGCCAATATACAAATAATGAATGTTTATGAGTGTGATGGACAAAATATTTCATGAGGTAAAAGATGAAATGATCCATTTAACGAGGCGTAGCCGAGTTGAATGAATCATTTCATCTTTCACCGAATGAAATATTCTGTCCATCGCACAAATGAAAAAACATTCATTATTTGTTTTATATGACATCTCCTAACATGTAAATAGTTCCTTGTCATGTGATCATACACATGATTTGCTAGCGCTAGTGCAGTACAAAATTAATACAGAGCAGCTGAACACAGCACGGTCATTATTGTATATATCATGCATGTTAAAATATGCCAGCGTTTTTATGTCTCGGCGAGCGTGCAATGGAGCAAAATGTATGGACCCAAAATTGCACGGTAAATGGATCCAAAATTGCTCGATTCATGACGTCACCATGAAATGGCCCAAATCATCGATAACGATCGACCATTCAGATTGCAGGAATCTATCTAGTGTCATATAATTTGCATTTTCAACTGTACTTGCCAATTGTTCTTCACCAGAGAGCCTGAACATACTGCTGTGATGTAAATTCTTATTGTTAAGATTCTATTTTGATAGATTGAATATAAGTAGAGAACAGAATGCATAGCTGGAATTGAAAACATTTGGTATGGTTTTAAAATTTTCAATTTTTAAAAGCAAGGTTTAGGTTATATTAATTGTTATATAACATGTCCAAAAATGTTAGTGTTTAGCAAGATACATCAAAGAGAACTCAATTAATCCTAAGAAGAAAAAAGACAACATGTCTTACTTAAATACAGTATATGTAAAATTTCTAACTAGAGAATAAAATCATTGCATATTTAGTCTTACTGGCTAACAAAAAGCCATTGCACTATAATGTCTGTTTGAATATAAACTTTCAGTTAAGTAAAAAGCTTTGCGATTTTTTGTATTCATAGAACATTTTTGTATCAATGAATTTTAAAATGAAGTTGTTAATTTTTACATCATTGCTAAATGTGGAAGTAAATTTATAGACAAATTTAAATATCAATTCCAGCAATGCACTTTTACATACAGTACAACCTGACACGTTTGAAACTAAAATACATAACTATAAACAGTACATGGTTATCATGGCTATAACAAGAGTTCACAGAATTTTTAAATATTAGTTTTTGCCAGGAGAAACCAGTTTATTAACTTTTGTTGCACTAAGTACATTCACTTGCCCAAATGCATCACTCTCTTACCAATATGTAGAAACTGGCTAATTTAAACAGTAGTTTGATGGGCAAGTAAAAAAACTATGGTTGTCTGAAGGCAATTTTTGGATGCCCAGGCATCAGGCAAGTGAACATCACAAGTAAATGTCAGTTAAGTGAATGTTGGAAAAGTGAATCTTAGGCAAGTGAGGTATGGCAATTGAACATAGTGCAAGGAATTCTGCAAGCTCTTATCAACAATAGTACAGTTAGAAAAGGGTAAGTACATGGAATAAGCACATAGAATATGTTAATGCAATACAAGAATATTAATAATGTCTCACCACTCTTGATATCTGATCATTAAACCATCATGCAAGGAATAGGAAATTACACGAGAATATAATAATATGGTTAATATTCATCAATGTAACTAATACTGTATATGAATGTGACAGAGCCAAGACAAATGAGACATAAGTTAGTTTCCAACAAAAGGCAGAAACAAGGAAATGGACTAAAACTAAAAGCAATTTTCAAATTCAGTTTTCTCAAAACATATATAATAAACTGTAAATAACTTATATTTTAATTTTTCAACTTATGCCTGCTTTATCTTGACTCTGCCATATTTATTATCAATATATTTTAACTGCTACTTCTGTTAATGCAACATGCTCCATAACAACATGGTGATGATTGGTTTATGCAAAGCAAGCAATTTCTAAAGCCTGGTGGCCACCTGAAAATATTGCTGAGCAGATGGCCACACATGGAACATTGGTCAGCATCAGTTTTTTGCTGCAAACTGCGACAAAATGTTTACAAACTTTGAATATTCTTTGCACAGGCGAGTGAACTGAACAATCACATTTGTGAATGTAACAAAATTAGTGTGGTGCAGTTCATTTCAGTTTATATACGCATATGCAGTTACAGCAGTTAGAAAGCATTTGTTCAGCTTTGGCGTACTGTACACTACATAAGTGCCACGGATGACAAAAATTAACACAATAGATACTTTGATCACTGTTATGCATGGAACTTTGCTCACTGCTAGAAGTCAGTCATTTGCTGAGCCATATTTCTAAGGTGTGCTCCAGGTTTAATATCAGTAAATCAATTGTAATACATATTATTTTTACAAATTTGACACAATAATCCTAATCTAACAGGGATTACCATTCCTCGGGTATAATCCCACCTCGTGTATAATCCCACCCCCGACTTTATGATCACCGTCGAGTACCAGAGATTCCCCTGGCAAGGTCCCAGTGTATAACTTGCGTCAATAGGCCTAGCCCACAACAACGCAGTCGGCCTAGCCGAGGTTGAGTTCAATGTCTTGTTTTTGACCAAAAATGAAGAAATACGACAGGCACTCTAAACAATATTTACGTGAAAATTGATTAACTTTAAAAATCCGAATAAAATGCACCTCATTGTAAAAAGATAACAGACTTCCATTCTCCAAATTAAATTCATTAAAAATGTAATTTTAAGAAATGGCAACTGCAAATAAAATGTCATCGGCAATGTAAATCATTCTATTTTAGTTATCTTTACCTGATTCAAAAATGTTTCTACACAATAAATTTTGAATAAGCACCGTGCAACTTAAAATTTTTATAGGATAATACTTGTGTCCTCATGTCATTTATTCTCTCAAACATTGATTAAAATGTATATAAACTCCGATTTTTTTATAAGAATAAAAAATGTAATTTTGATTAAGTGCAAAAAAAAAACACATTTTGTGCGGCACTTATTTGGGTTGTGCAATTTACGCGAGGCCGGCATTCATTGAATTACATTACTGTTACTTCAAAATGAAAATGATGTTACTTATAAACTACCTTGCTCATTTAAAGGAAATATGTCAATTATGATTTGCAGCTGTAATTTATTACACTGTTGTACGTACAAGAAAAGATATTTGTGTTATTATTGGAATAATAACAATAAATAATAAATTATTCACCAACCTTTCTTAAGGGCAGCATTCAAAATATCTTTAAGCTCCCAAGCATCAACTTCCATATCCTTTAGAAAAATGTGTACAAAAATGATTGATTAAACTTATTCGTAATCAAAGTCAAACAATATAAATAATATAAATTAAGATTAATGGTTAGCTTTTCTCCATATCTTGAATAACTTTAAAGTTAACTCCAACATTATATCCCTTTTTTATCGTTCTGTTATTGAATCTGCTATCGCTTTCTGTATTATTGCTTAGTATCTGCCTCCAAGAAAGATCTCCAAAAACTTAAACGTATTGTTAATCAGTCCAGTAAATTAAACATTATAACTCAGGATCTTGATGTTATTTACAATCTAGCTGTTAATAAGGCCACTAATAAGATTGTTAATGATGATTCTTATCCTCTACACCACTGTTATGTTTACTTTCCGTCGGGCAGACGTTTGAGAGCACCTCGTATCAGAACCTCACGTTAT
>JAOTQE010119794.1:0-12688 GCA_025631205.1 Nesometra sesokonis
AAAAATAAAACCGAGGTAATTAAAAGTATTAACAATTTCAATTTCTTTACCCTTATATGACCATTTTTCAAAATTTCCTAATTTACTTCCTTTTCTGAATACCATAATCTTCGACTTATCTACATTAACTGAAAGTTGCCATGTATCACAATAAAGTGCAATTATGTATAAAAGCTGCTGCAAACCTTTGACTGTATCACTGACAATAAATAAGTTATCTGCATATAATAGATAATTAAGATAAACAATCACCAAATTGAATCTTATTTTTATTTTGATTTAACTTGATACTAATATCATTAATATGTAGATTGAATAGTGTTTAAGATAACGGGAAACCCTGTTGAACGCCAATTGAGCACTTAGTTTGTCACCAACTTTAACATGAGCAGATAAATTTTGATACAATAAAGAAATAATTTCATACATTCTACCATTAATTCCATCTTTTTAATAATGTAATGTCAAATTATTTTAACCCTTTTTTAACCTTTTTAAATTTATGTAAAAGATATGTGTGGTTGACAGAATCAAATGCACGCTTCAGATCTATGAAGCAAACAAAAAGACGTGCTTTTTTTTAGTTAAATATTTTGAAATTATAGAGTTTAGAATAAATATATTGTCTAACGTCCGGTATCCCTTTCTAAAACCTGCTTGATCATCACGGACTATACTGTTTTCTTCAACAAAATTACTCAGTCTTGAATTTAAAATGTACAAAAATAGCTTGGCTAAATTGATATTAATGAAATTGCTCTGTAATTCTCTGGCATTTTCTTGCTACCTTTCTTGTATACGGGAACTATTAAACTAGTTGCCCATTGTCTTGGAAAAACACCTATCTGAAACGCTGTATTAAAAAGTAGTTTAATGTTATTATAAAAACATTCTAGTGCGTTCAACATAAATTCAATAAACATACCGTCAATTCCGGAGGCTGTGCCTGGTTTCTGTACTTTTAATGCATGTTTTATTTCTTGTAAATTAATTTCTGAATTTAGATTACCAAGATTCTCAATTAAAAGTGCATCTAAAACGAGATCAGTAATAATTTCATTTTCTTTTCTAGTTTGAAATAAATTTTTGAAATAGTTATACCACATATTTATCAAGATATCAGGGCAAAATGTATGCTTAGGTTCTTTCAGTTTTGGCCAAAACAATCTACTATCTTTCTTTCTTAATGCATCTGTAATTTCATTTCTTTTTTTTTCTGAAAATAAGAGTATTTTTTTTCCTGATCATTTTTATATGCCTTCTAACTGAATGTATAATTCTAAATTATGCTGTGTATGAACTTTTTTAAAGTGTTTTAAGTAATTTTTAACTTGAGATTTTAATTTATAACAATCTTTATCAAACCACCAGTTTTCTTTGTTTACACAATTTGCATTTTTTTAAACTTTTTACAACTTGATTTGCATATTGTATGGCATACATATTTAAAAGCTCTACATAAAAAGGGAAGAACGTCATTGACATTATTTGTGCTAATAGCATTCATGAAGTCCTCATCATAATTTTCAATTATTTTATGATTCAACGTAAATTAAATTCCTTTAGATAGGTGCTCGACCAGTAGTAACTGTTTTGAATTTGTATATGTTTTCATTATCCATAGTAGGGGTATTTTCTGAATTTTCTAATTCTAAATTAAAATGTATTGGCATATGATCGGATTCGATACGATCATCAATTGATAAGCAAGAAATATATTGGAAATCGTCATAATAAAATAGTAAATAATCACAAACGCTTTGAGCCGAATGTCCTATAAATGTGTGCTTACTGGACAGTTGTTTGTTAATTCTGCCAGTAACCAGTATGCCAGTTTCCTTACAAATTCCAAAATTTCATTACCGTATTAATTGACATTTTCATCTACATTATGTCTAGGTAGTGTATGATCAATGCTATATTTTTCAAAATTCCAATCCCCTGGACAATCATCATTATCTATAAAATCATTTTTTGTTCCAGTTCTACTGTTAAAGTTGCCAATTATAAATATAGGACAATTATATTTTGATTTGTAATTGTTTAGTTCTTCTGGTAATATCTCCATAAACTTATTCATAGCATATGGCGAAGTTTCGGGTGGTCTATAAATACATGCTATGATAATGCTTTTAGTATTAGATAGGTTAACGGAATTCCATCTAATATTTTCTGAACTGCTTTTAAGTTCGTGTAAATATAAATTTGACCTGTAATATATCATTATACCCCAAGAATGTCTTCCTATGTATCTATTTTTATTTGAAAGCTTCCATATACAATTATAATTTTCCAGGAAGTAATTTGTATTGTAGGTATCTCAGGTTTCAGTTAAACAAATAATGTCAAAGTTACAGATATAATCTATAAAATTTAAATCAATAAATGTGTTTTTAATTCCATTAACGTTCCAGTCTAAAACTTCTTATCGCTTTTTTTTTGTTTTCTTGCAATTGTTTTCTATCATGTGCGTTAGAGCCTTGGCCATACCTTTATTTGCTTACCACAGTTTTGCTTTTCTCGTCGAATTTATAAACCACGCTATCGACTATTGCTTTGTCGTATCTTAACTTACAATTTTTTCCCTTTTTTCTTTCACCTTCTATAAACTGAATTACATGTTTGCGGATTGACTTAATTCGTGTTGTGTAATCCTCGGAAATTCTGATATTCTCTATGATATGGTTGTCCTTTCTTGGGTTTCCATTTGCTCGTTTCTCGGTTGCCTTTGTTTTTGCTTGTTTCAGAATGATTTACCTTTGTTTGTAGCTGGTAAATTTTACTACTATTGGTCTAGGCTTTTTCATTGTGTTTATTCTATGTGCACGTTCCATGTTAATTTCCTCGTGAATTCCCAATTTATCTTTGATATGCGTTTTTATCTTAATGTTCATGTTTCGTTCTGTTTTTCTTTGAAACCGTAAAACAACACATTTTTTCTTCTACTATGTGTTTCTAAGTTGTCTAGTTTATGTGCTAAAGCTTCGTTCAGCGTTTGTAATTCCTCATTATTCCGTTCTACCACTTCAAGCCGATCTTTTATCTTGCTTACCGTATCGCTTATACCTTCAACATGATTATTCACTTTCGTAATTTTTGTGTTTAGACTTTCTTCTATTTGGTTTAATTTAGTGTCAATATCCTTAATATTCTTGTTCATATTATCAAATTTAGATGAAACTCACCATTCATTTCGTTAAGCTTTTTTAATATAATCGCAAGCGTATAATTTTCGATTGTGTAGTCTTGTTTAGCTTGTCTCGTGACTGGATCTGGATTTTCTTACACGTTACCTGCTAGCATAATTAGACAGGTGGCGAAAAGCATTAGCTTAGCAAATGCACTGGTTAAGGCTAGATATTTGTTCTGAGAATTCTATCTAAATTTCGATTACTTTTTTGTTTTTCTGCTACTAAAACACCCAATTCTTCTTCTCCACTCTTCTATTGATACTATATTTGTTTTTAGAAATTGTGTTTTTTAGAATAATGCTGCTACAACACTTATCTCGCTCATGAGCGTTATTCAGCACGTCCGTTCAGCACAAAGACAAAGTCAAATTGGTCTAATAGAATTTTTTACTATGCTATATGGGATACAAATTGGTCTAAATGACGTTTTAACTAGGTTATAGGTTTTTTGTATTGGTCTAAATTTTTATATTTAAATTAGCCTAAATGACACTTCTAACTATATCTAGTAATAAAATTGACCTAAATGACAAATACACTATACTGGGTGTTCAAAATGTTCCTGATTAAAATATTATTTAGGTTAATTTTAATACAAAATAGACTAATTAGAATGTCATTTGGACAAATTTAAATATTGGATAGTCTATTTAAAATACAATTTAGGTCAATTTAAATACCAGATAGCCAATTTGTGTCATGCCGACTAATTTACCAATTGGCACACTTAGAATTTCAATTTCGGTCAATTTGAATACCATATAGCCTAGTTAGAATGCCATATGAAGAAATTTAAATACTGGGTAGTCTACTTTGGAATATTGATGACCTTTTGAGAATGCCACTACTGAGCCAATATGAATAATGTATGGTTTACTTACAATGCAATTCAGGTCAATTTGACAACCAGATAGCCCATTTGTTCATGCCAACTAATTTACCAAATAACTCACTTAGAATTTCCATTTTGGTCAATTTGAATACCAGATAGAAAAGTTAGAATGCCATTTGGACTACAATAGCCTAATTAAAATGTATAACTTATGACCTCAAATCATTTTGGAATTAATGGCAAATGATATTAATAGGCCTACTGGATTTCAATATGGCTGACATGTATGTCATATTTCTTGATCAATGACCTTGCCATATGTGTTATTTTTAACAAAATTGCAACATTTTTAGCATTAATTTTTTTTAACTATAAGAAAACATTTAAAC
Organism: Nesometra sesokonis; assembly: GCA_025631205.1. NCBI lineage: Eukaryota > Metazoa > Echinodermata > Crinoidea > Comatulida > Antedonidae > Nesometra > Nesometra sesokonis. The sequence goes on from JAOTQE010119794.1 coordinate 4,413, forward strand.
GTTTAACAGTAATTTGCATAATTTAGTCTAATGGGCATAAATCTTAGGTTTTCAACAACAATATGAAGTTTTAAACTTGACTTTCTTGTTATATAGGCCTATGTTCATTCAAAATAAAGTAACATTTATATTTAATTAAACACTGAGATATCTAAAAAAATACTACCTTGATATGTTAAAATAATGGCCGCCATATTGGATTTCAACATAAAAATTGCAAAAACCTTTATCTAAAAAATATTTACTTGAATAATGAAATAAGGTCATTTAGTAAAAATAATTTTGAAAAATAGCAACCATCATTAAAAATAATAGTTGTAATTTCACAATTACGAATGAAATTGTTATTTCCAGCCAAAAATTGTCACTATCTTTAATTAAGGGTTGCTGACGTAAGCTTAAAAATATGATTTAAGTACCAAATCAAAGACTTGTTATTAAATTAACTCTATCAAACTATTAGAGAAGTTACGAAGGAGGACGGTGGAAGGACGACGACGGTTGGCTAAGACTAAGCTCCGCCCATACCTAATAGCGCGCATGCGCTAGATTTTTACCTCTACCGTCGTCAAGGAATGACGACGGACAAAAACTAATTTTACCGTTCGCAGACGACAAAAGGTATGGCTTACCAAATACCCGCTCAAAAAAGTATGTATTTGTTGCTTATGTTGATGGTTATATTGATATAGGGTGCCTAGTTTAAATATTAAGGTTATAACAAGTTATAGATTAGACCCCAGTTTGTTTTATTTTTGTATTAGAAATTGCAACTGTTTTATCGGACTTTGGCTTTGCCTACCCTGCCTCCAGGTAGGGTAGGTACAGTAGGTGTACCTGCTGTACTACCCCTAGCCGGCAACTCCATGGCTGGGCATAGTTAGCTTACAAAGGCCTGGGCCTACCATACCTAGGCTAGACCTTGTAGCCTAGGCCTTAAATTAGGCGGGTAGTAGAAGCCAAAATGTTCAATCTTTTTTTTTTGGTTTGTTTCCCAGAATAGGTCCCCCAGCCTAGGCTAGGCCTAGATACCTGGTAGGCTTATTGTATAGGCCTAGGCCTAATTTAGCATAAAAGTCCTAGAATTCTATACCTCTTGTAACACGTACTGATGAAACATCACTGCATCAACAGGGCCTAAACAAACAAAAACTGTAGGCCTAGCCTATACTTAGAGTTGCACATAAACATGGACTACTAGCCTACAGTAGGCCTGGCAGGGTAGATCGTTTTCGTCCGCCAACGTAATCAACCACTGAAAATGTCTATGGAAGCGGCCATATACTCAACGTATGCCAAGCCAATATCATGTGGATAATCTAGAATTGTATTAATGTTCGGATATTATCATATATTATTAAACGCATTAAACTCGAAGACTATCTATTATTTAATTGTTTTTTATCGATAATTTTAATAATTCTGAGCTATATAAAAGTTACTCAACCTATACAATATGTTTTTTTGCTGTTTCATTTTTGTAAAGAAAAATCTTAATCTTATTTCAGCTCCAAATCAGACGACGCCATCCAAAAAGAAGTGGACACATGATAAAGACGAACAATTCATTAGAGAAATTATCACTTTAGAGCCATTTCAACATAAGGAAAGAACAAAACAGCGGGGAAAGGTATGGACGGATATATTAAGTAATATTGGAATGGGAGATGACAGGTGTGTTAGAGACCGGTGGAACATTTTGAAGGAGAGGCTCAAGACAAAACTAATGTAGAACTAAGAGGCTCAGGAATAGCACCTCCAGAACTAAGCGAGACAGAAAAAAACCTTTGAAGACCCCATGAACATGGAGAGAGATGCCAGTAAAATAAAGCCAGATGATGATTCACCAGCAGCAGCACGAGCAGCTGGAGAAGAGATGAGGAAACGGTCGATGGAAACCTTTCAACAGAATAAATCAAGGTAACTAATGAAATGGAGTAAATAAATGATCAATAATAAGTTTAATTTTCCCAAGAAGAGTTGCCATGAATTTATATTTATTGATACTTATTTGATACGTTTTGCTTGGCCCTTTATTCCCGGGAAAAAATCCTCAGTCTTCTCTTTTTCTAAAAAAAAAACATTACAACATTGGTTGAGAATTGGGAATTTAAAATTCAGATATGCTTAAGTCCATATAACATGCATTTAAAATGTCCTTTACATTGTATTGTTAAAATTTAGTGTCACATTTTCTTTTTGTTGAAAGACAGTTGAGTTTATAAAAAGGTTGTTTTAATTAACAATATAAAACCAATGGCATAAAATACTTAAAAATGTCATGTCAAATCAAACTATGTACATATTTGCTAGCGATACGTGCTTGCAGTTACTAATAGGCTTTTTCTATTATAAGAATTGCATGCGTTTGTTGTAATGTTGTCGTATGACATTGTGAGACACCAGCATCTTGAACTTAAATAGCCGTTAAATTATGATCAAATCTTTTTTTCTATAAAATGTTTACACAATTATATTAATCATAACTTGTAATTTCTTAAAATTCAAATACCCTGTCAGTCAAAAGGGAATGTCGACATGTATCATTATAACATAATAACAGCAGTAATTGTTGCTGTTCATTTCCTTTTTTTAAGGAACTAAAAGAATGCAAAAAAGTGATGCTACTTTGGAATACTTGAAATTAAAAGTGGCGGCTGATGAAGAGGCAAGAAAAACTGCCCGAGAGTTTCAGCAGGCCCAACTAGAAACACAAAACTTTAAACAATTTTAAAATTAATTGAAAAAAGTAGTAAAACGTTCCATCTCTTGATTTATTTACAGAAATGTTTCAATCGATTGTTTCCATAATATTATTTCTCTTCTCCAGCTGCTTTTTATGCTGCTGCTTGTGCATCACCATATGATTATATGGTGCGTATCTCTCTCAATGTTAAGCAGGTCTTTAATATCTTTTTCTGTTTCACAAAGTTCTGGTGGATCTATGTTTGAGCCTTAGTTCACCATTTCAGTTTTGATTGAAGTTTCTCATTCAAAATATTCCATCGATATTGTAGGTTACACGCATTCCACCTCCAATCTTTCTATCTTTCCATACCTTTCCTTGGGGCTGATTGTTATAAAACATTATTGGGATGTTTCTATTGAAAACACACAAAGTAATAAATTATAATTAATTGAGTATTTTTATGAGTGTCATTTGATCTACTCGTCTTGCATTTTGACGAGTTGGTAGAATTCACTCGCTAGTTTGTTTACATTTGCAGTCACAAGTTTGGTGGATCTATGTTTGAGTCCTAGTTCATCATTCAGTTTTGTTTAAATTTCTCCTTCAAAATATTCCATCGATATTGTAGGTGACACACATGCCACCTCCAATTTGACGAGTTGGTAGGATTCGCTCGCTAGTTTGTTTACGTTTACAATAATATAGCAATCAGCCCCTAATGTTGACTCCTTCCAGGTGTCTAAAGTTATAGTGTAAGTGAATTAATCATTATTAAAATATTTCACTGTTAAGGATTTTATTTATGATTGATAGTGATTGTAGTTAAATCTTGTAGTGTTAAGTTAAAAAAAAATATTAAGCCTAGGCCTAGATTATTATATTATCATTAATATTAGAATTCAAAACTAAACAAAAAATAAATTAAAATAAAATAAAATAAATGATAGAAAGAAGAAAAGAAAAGAACTCAGTACTGAACTCGAAACGTGACAGGCAGGTGACCCCTAATGATAAATGCCAAATTTTCCATATTTTTGTACAATGATTTTTAATCACTGTATATTCTGTATTGCTGTTCCATATTTTTCTTTTCTTTTCTTCCTTCTACCTATCATTTATTTTTGTTTAGTTTTTAATTATAATATTAATGATAATATTATAATAATCTAGGCTTATTTTTTTTTAATTGAACACTATAAGATTTAACTACAATCACTATCAATCATATCATCATTTTAACCGGCATTATGACTAAACTAAAACATTGAATATGGGACATCAATAGCGCCTTAAAAGGAATCAAGCAATAAAAGTGAATAAACCCGACCTGTGAGACAGGCTAGATTCTACAGGGAAAGTTTTATGTTTTCTGTTTACAATACATTTTTAACTAGATTTCCATGTATAGTATTGTGATATTTGATGCTTTAAACACTAGTGCAATAACACAAATTCAAGTTCTTTCATAAAATTTAAATGTGTATTAAATATTTTAAATATGCAATTGACAATAAATGAACCAGTACCTAAAATGTTGTATATATACATTATACTGTCCCAATTTACTGCGTTTACTGCCATATACAGAATACTATAACAAATATATTTATAAATTGTTTTAAATTCTATATACAATTGAATCTTCCTGTGTGGACACCTCGTAATCAAACACCTACCATGACGTTCACTTATTCCAAAGCCAAACCTAATCGATGCATTTTACACTTCCTGAATTTGGCCGCAGACACTTTTGGAGCTAAATTTTTTTTTCTGTGGTAATTCATCCCCAAACCCATTGTAAGTGCCCACCTGAAAGAGAGATTCAATTGTATTTATTTTGTAGTATTTACAATATTCAGGGTTCATACTTGTACTTGTATTACTTGGTAGTCCTGGAAAATCAAACATACATTTTCCAGTACTGAAACTCTTGGCATATGCTTATTGTCCTTGATGTCCTAGAAATGTCAAAAAATTTAATTTAGTTGAGGCAAAACAGCAATTTTCATTAGCTTCCAAAGGTTAATTTTTATTTTTGGAACCATGCATGGCAAGACCATTGATCGAGTGTCCTTGAAATTTAGAAAATATAACTTGGAATGTCCTTGAATTTTACTTATTTTAAGATGTATGACCCTTCGCCCCCTCACCCTCTTGTCGGTAAACGTCGCGACATTTCTTATTTTCAACCCCTCCACGCAGAATTTTAATGAAAAGGTTTGGGGAAAATACTTATAATTTTGCCGCGAACATTTCTCTTAACGCGAGAAAAAGTATGTTCAACGGTACTGCTTTTCATTCACTGATGTTATATTTTTTTCTTTCTTGGTAACATATAGAATGGTATTGTATAATTTAGTTCATTAGGCATATAGCAGGACCGGCGGAACGTTTTTTGAAAATGAGGGGGCCCAGGGACAGATCAAAATATTTTCAAACGGAATAGGGGGTATAAACCAGTTCCATTTTAGTGGGAAGGGCGCAGAAAGACTGACTGCGCCAGGGGGTGGGTTTTTGTGGGATCCTCCTCTTCCCATAGAAAATTTTTGAAAATAATAAACCTCTAGAGGCTCGTATAGAGCATCTTGGACTATACATTTTAAAACTGTGGATTCCCACTCAAAATATGTGGGGACAATTTTTTTTTCTCTTTACATTTTTAAGAAGCAAGCAATTTTTGGCTGGGGGGACAGGTGGCTGTCGAGGGCCCCCGGTCTGGGTCGAGGGGCCGAAGGCTCCGGTAAATTTATCTTAAAAGTTATTTTATACGCTAATAGACACATTAGAGTCTATCAAAATGTTTAGTCAAACAGCATTTATTTACAAAACTCACTTCAGTGATATTTAAAAAAATTTTTTTTTGTCCTTTGTGGAAGTAATGGCACTTTATTCAATTTTTTTAAAGTTATCTTTTCAGGCACGGATCCACGGGGGCGGGGGGAAATGGAAGAGGGATGATCTGGAAAACAGGACATTTTGATGAACTCTAATGTGTCTTTTAACATGTAAAATAATGCTATTTTCCCTTTTTGACCCCTGGACCTCGAACGGGGCCCCTGTTGGTTCCCTGGTCCCGGCCTAGGTTGTTTTTTCGCTCGCAAGTCTGAACTTCGAAACCAAACAGGCTGAGTTGGAAAACAGGAGATTTCGATGGAGTTTATGCGTCTTTTAGCATATAAAATAACGCAAAATTTTCGACTGTATTATAGTCCAAGATTTTCTGTATGCAACGTAATAACTTATTGGTTTTCAATTTTAAAATAATTCAGTATTTTTATGCTAAATAACAAAAAATTAGAATAGGAACGGCTACATACATTTGCCAAAACTAATACAATGATCCTAATTAATTCTATCTTAACTCATTCGTCCCATAATCCGACATTCAATAATAAATACTGTTATATTACTTTCTAGTTCATATTTTATATAGTTTATTATAACAAATACTGTACTATTATTTTATTTATACACGGTATTATAGACTTTACATGTTATTGTATTCTTATGTTGAAACTTGTGCCTATCATAAATTTTAACTACGATTACAACATAAACAATCAGAGTCGATCCTAAATCAACCAAAATGCACTAACTGACTGACAGCCTGTATGGTAGAATGGGAATTCCCATCGATCAACCTCCAGGCACTGACAGCTGTTGTAGCCTGTAATGTTAAAATAGCATATATATATATAGAGAAAATGGAATATCCCATCAATGTAAATTTAGCGTATTATACGTATTTTTATAAAAGTTCTTTTTCTTAGACGTATGACGTAATTTTTAGCCTTCCTACCAATTTTCAGCAATTAAAGTTAATAATTGACCGAATTAGCGATGGCCTGTGACGTCACGAAAACACGCCTTCGTGGGTACGAGAATCAAAACAAACCGTAAAGTCCTATCTCATAACGTAGGGCGATTGTAAAGGTTACCCACAAATATCGTTGAAGTAAAGATAGAATTTAGCAAGTATGATAATTTTTAAAGCATTAGCAAACATCTACCTTAGTGTTAGATTAAGTAGAACACGGTTGATCTGGTTTTAATTTACATTTAATAGGAAATATACATAATTTAAGCTAGGCCAAAAATTGGATCTCCGTTGATCCACTCAGGACTTCTAAGCCGTTATGTGCAGTAACGGATCAGCACCGCCTCCATGTTTCGAGCCTAAAACCATCCATTGTTCTCGGCAAATTTGACAGGTTTAATCCATCCCAATTTAAATGAAACTAAGCGTAGCTAGTGTTAAAAATGATTTATGAATGTATCCCATCGGTTTGGAATGAGTAGGTACTAACGAAGAAATACAAATACATAAACTTTAAATTTGTCTTTTCTTAGCTCATTTTACACAGCAAAGTGTAGAAAATAGGCCCTCTATTTATATTTATACCCACGAATCTAGATGTAAACAAGGTCGCTAATTCGGTGTATTGTAGACAGAGATTGATGTTATGCTGTATTTTTGTGTGCGGATATGTTTTAGGATCACAACCAGAGTGCCATATTGAGTGTCATATTGGAAAACCCCTATTTCGGGCAAAATCATTCACACTAAAGTCGTTTTAATTATCAATAACTAATTGTCTCATTCAATTTAATTAGTTGTCTGGTGTTCATTAGGTGGTAAAAATTAGTAACAGATTATCTCCCCACATAAAACACCATTGAGTAAAGAATCTAAAAGTTACGCGCAATTTACTTAAAATATCCCTTTATATATAGATTATACAAAAGTAAATTTAGTTATAAATTATGTATATACAATGTAGAAATATATATAATAAATCTATTCAGTGAATTCAACATATTGTATGACTATTTAAATTACAGTGTTGCCCGACCTTAAAATGTCTCAAAAAGACCGTAACTAATTTTTTTAAAAGATAATGATTGCTACAGTATACAGACAGAAGCTCAATAACTGTTAAGTTTTTATCTCTTTATTAATCATACAATGTCCATGTGAAGTTTAATCAAATTGCATAGCAAAAGAAAATAGCAAAGAAAAGGGTGTTTAAAGATGTATTGTCACTCAAAAAATGACCAACAAGTCATAACTATTAATTTTGAAATTAACTTGCTCATGTTAAAGTAACATCAAAGTTAATAACTTGTGAATTGAAATTAGTGTATTTAAACATTTTTACACAAAGAAATTGCCAAAATCATAAAAGCTGCGAGCGTTTTAATGGATTTTACTCATATTTAGCATTATAATGTTGCAAAGTTAGGGGTAAATAATTTGTTTAATATTCTAATTTTGAGTGGTGTGATGATCATAACATATTAATTTCAAAATAAGTTATTTTCAAAATCGTTTCTTTGTCATTTTCAAGTGACAATACGTCTTTAAAAATTAAATTATTGGAAATACTCATTAAGGTCAGGGGGATTTAAGTTAAAAAATGTGATGTTGTATTTCCATATAAACAAGTGCGAGCATTTGTCAAAAGACCACACACTAAGTATGTTTTGCCAATTGCACTTAGCCCAATTTTCTGCGTAGTTACTAAAACATGGAATCACCTGAAACCACCTGAAACCATCTGAAACCACCTGAAACCACCTGAAACCA
>JAOTQE010119805.1:0-12687 GCA_025631205.1 Nesometra sesokonis
AATTCAAATTTTCGGTCGTTAAATTGACAAAAATAAATCTCACTATTTTTGGATCTCCAAACTTGGGAGCTCTGTGTCATATTGTAAAAGAGCATTTACAAGCCATCATGCTCTACAGGTTAAATATAGAGCTGTATGTTCACCTTAAGAAATCTTTATCATGAGTGATATTTGTATGACTACAAAATTAAAGCTTTGTCTGTGATTTAACACATTCTAAATATGCGCATTTATTCTCGTTGCCAATATTTCACCTCTTATTCACCGTGTAAAATTTCCATAGAATCGGTGTCAATGGGCAGTGTCAAATTACAGAACCTTCCTAAATAATTCATGATTCAATCTTTTTCATTTATCAGACAACTAATTTCCAAATCAAAGAATCACTTAATATTTGCACATTGTCAATCTTTTTATGAACAGCTGTCAATGTATTTGACACGTTTATAGTTCTAACAGTCTTGAATGTACTGCCCTCGACTATTTTCTCAAGATTGCGGACAAAATACGCAGCCACATGCCACGATTAAATCGTTGATAGCCAATTGCGTTTTTCCAATTTTATTTTTTGTCAAATCATTTATATTGAGCACGTGAACATTAACAAATGACTTCTATTCCTACGGGATAAAGACCGATAATGTTTTGTGAAATGAAAATACTTATTTTGAAATTAACCAATCAAAGATATTAAAGTAAATGAATATGCAAATTGACTTATATTAGTCGTTTGAAGGACACAAGGTAGTAAAAGATGTTTTACGGCCTGGCACGGTGCAGTTCTGTTTTCAAATGTGCAACTTTAATTCTCAACTGAATGCATTTCTAAGCTACTGGCAGTAAATCAACAATTAACTTGAATATGGATCAGTTTAATTGAAGATTTATTAATTAATGGCACTGTAGGTAATTGATGGTTTAAAACAGGCTTGCTTAAATCCAGGTGTCACAGGTTCAATCCTTATACTGTAAAGCCCTTTATTTTTGCACGCCCTTAATTTTCGCGAATTTCGCGATGACCCGACGATCGCGAAAATTAAGGGCGCGCGAAAATCGCGAAAATGTATTAGTCAAAAACGATTGCCAAAACAGATTTTACTAATGATATCATAATGTATAAAATAACTGATCTTGTCTCTTTTTGTTTAAGTGACAATCATTCACGAATCACGACAAAAATACTACAAACAAACATTAAAATATATGACTGATCTCTCTGCGAAAGAGAACAGAGTAGACCTGGGCCTATCGCCGCCGTCGATATTGCCGAAATCGGGACCCACCACGGCGTGGTCACTGCCAAACACAAACAGAAGTCCGATATAGTGAGGCTGAGAAGATCGTCTAAAATTTAAAAACGTGTTTATTTCGTGAAATAATAATCTTGTTACTATTCGCAAATCGATATGTAATAAATGCATCTCATATATGAGTTCTGGCTCTCAACATCTACTTATTATCGATAAAATGAATCCGTATTTTGAAAGGAAATATTTCAAACGAAGCCACATGGGCGCAGACATTTTGTTCTAAGATGACAAGAGTGGTGGCGCTATACATCGGGGTCGTTTTGCTGGCTGTCGAGTCAGTTCACAAACACATGGGCAAATAAAAATGATTTTAAACTAAAATAAGACGAACAATCAGATTCTTTATAGCAGGCTTTTTTCATAAAGGATCAATAAACGATCGTAGCCTAGAGGGCTGGAATTCTACGCGGAAATTGGTGAATAATATCGTGGAATCTGTCGCGCGAAATCGGCCTAGTTTGTTGTTTGGTTGGGCCTAGCGATTTGAAGACAGAAGGATCGCGAGATTCGCTAGGCAAATCGGTAAATAAATCATTCATTGAGGTAGGTGGATCGGGCCTAGACTTTGCCATTATAGACAATTTTCAAAACTAACATCATCGTCTTCAACCAAAACATAAGTTTATAAACAAATTAACAGGCATTGTGCAACATAAAGGGTAAAAATCGCGAAAATGTTATTTTATTAAAACGTCCCATCGCGAAAATAAAAGGTCGCGAAATGTTTGAAATAATCGTGAAATCGCGAAAATTTAGGGCCGCGAAAATAAAGGGTTTTACAGTATTCATTGGATAAGTAGATCCAAAGAGATGAGCAATTGAAGTTTTCATATATGGAAACAGTTTTGAGAAAATCACCCACAAAGCAATCTAAAAATAAACAATTAAATAGCAATAAATCTCAACAAATCTGCATGAAAGGCAGTTTCCTGCATGAAAACTGACCTAAAAAGTATATTATAATGAAATGTTAAGTACAATAGTACTCATAATTGATTAAAGCAAAATTTATCAAAAATTTGACTTCAGATCTATTTTGTTGATTATCTCAATTTCATCATACCTATGATGGTGCTTGTTTTGTGGTGAGACATCCCATTTGGTATGAGTCACTTGAAACTCCATATTTTGGTGATTACCTCAATTTGATCTCATCTACAATGAGACTGATTTTGTGGTGAGACCTCACATTATGAGATACTTTAGACTTCACATTTTGGTGATTACCTCAATTTGATCTCACCTACGATGTGACTCATTTTGTGGCGAGACCTTAAATTTATGGTGTCTTAGTATATGAAAATTAACTTGATCTCTCTTTATTTCATGAAATTCCAAACAAATTTGTTTTCTATTTGAACAGAAAATATTTGATATCATAATTTCAGGATGAAACATGGTTAAATCAGAAGATAATCACTTACTCGAGGCAATTGCCCAACTCTGGTACATTTTCTTTAAGTAGATTGATATCATCCAATGTTACTGATGGCAGAATAGTATCACTCACTATTGGCTCAAGCTAAAATGGTATTAATACAAGACAAGTAATAAAAGTGTGAAAAGAATATAAAACACCGGTAAGAGCAAGTTTAACCACTTACAGGATGAGAAGTAGGTGATGCTTTCTAAACGAAGTCTAATTTTGAGGCTTGGGGAGTGGAGTTTTCTGATAGTTCATGAGAAAGAACCCAGTATGTGGCCAGGATTGAACCCAGGACCTTTGGTCTGGAGGAAAGTATGTTAACCCCCAGGATAAAGTGCCACTTGAATAACAATTTTTTTTTGGTGACTTCATTAACAGAATAGATTTGAACTGATTTGACATAAATACCATTAGTGACATACAAGGGAATATTATCCCATGTTAAAAAAGTGACTGCGACTAGGGGACACCCCTAATGTGTAACTTAAAAAAGGGCCAATGAATGTTTGTTGGAAATGGTGTCTAATTTATGTGTACAATATATAAAGCATGTCCGTTCAAAAAACAACACAGAAATTTGGAAGGAATGGGCTTGGGAAATACAAAGATTTTTTTAGGCCCGAGGGGTGTGTAAATGAGGACAATCAATAACTCAGGGAAATTTTAATGTCAAAAGAGGTATATAGGGTGGGATCAAAGAAAGCCTTTAATATAACTTGTTATGATTTTTAGTTATTTTAAAATAAAAAGTTTGTGCTCTGTAAAAGATTATGGTTATGGATCAGTAGGCAACAATGCACAGTATTTAGCCACTGGTATAAATGGAATGTTATACCCTATTCTGACTACCATTGCAAATATCGCACTGCGATCCGTTGTGATGTAATCGGTGGTAATCCAATTCCGATCACAACCAGTCGCAAATTTCAAACGCATTTATACACACATTTTACTTTGTAACAGTTTCTCACAGAATGTGCCGTCGTAATTCATTCGGCGATAGAGGGTGTCCTGACCTCAGCCAGTCCAGCCAATCAGTGCCTGTGGAATTAGTTGCGATGGGATTCCGTGGTAATCGGGAGTAATAAAGATTGTAACAACCGATCGCAACCAGTAACTATTTGCGATATCGATTACAATCGATTACTATTGGTGAGCATTCACACACGATTTTACTTTGCGATTGGGTGTGATTGGTTGTCACAATTGCTACAACCGATCGCAATGCGATGCTAGTCTGAATGGGGTATTAGCTATCTAATATGTGTTCACTGAGGAAGGTGGTTGGTCCACCGAAACATGTCTGTTAGTATGGAGCCGTAAGGCCACCATTTTTTGTAAATAAATGTAGTGTGTTGGCTACAATATGAAGATTAAAACCGTTGTGCTTTTTTTATTACTTGTTTGTTCTCAAAATATTACATATGTAATCAAAGCTGCATGTAAGTTCTATATTAATTTATAATTCATTGTTTAATTATTATCATATTTACATTGTTGAATTGAATCAAATTAACAAAATAAATAAAAGTCATATTTTTACCATGATCTTTGGTGGTAGATTGTTAAGACCTGGAAATAGGGCATTCAAAAAATGAGAGTGCATTGTTGTTGAGAACTCTGTACGCCTGTCAACCTCCTTCAACTGCAGTTCACTCACTGCTCCAAATTGCTAAAAGAAAACAAAAAACACTAACAATATAGTAAAAATAAACAAGCATTATAAAACATGTACACAGTATTTGTAGGTCATTCCGATGATTTAAAGTGGTTGCCATATTAAAATTAAGTTGTTGGAATACAACTGCCTCCTAACCCGACACAAAATAATTAAGAGTTTAAAATGTTACAATAAAAATTGTCATCAAAAAAAGTTAGAAATTTAATTATATTATGTTAAATTTCATGTCATTTACTTCTAAACGAAGTTTCTAAATGAAACATGGAAATTAAGAGCAAAATCAATTTTTTTTTTAGGTGGACACTAAATACAAAATGGATAGATCTTTTTTTGCTCTGCTTTTTTGAAAAGTTGAAATCTAGACACCATTGGTGTACTAATGTGTGACGTGTACGCCGCATGCAAAATTATTTTTTTTATGGAGAAGGTAGCCTTTAAGACATCCGCACAGATATGACATACAAATGGTTAACTACAGTCAACTAGAAAGGAAATACTGTGGCAGGTTAGCCAGAAAACAAACAACAAAGAAAAAAAAACCAGTGTGACATGGACAAGAGAAAGCAAGATAAAATAGATTGGAAAAACACAAGAGGAGTAACAGCTTAAATCAGACCTGGTAAGAGTTAAAGAGGTAAACATAATAGGTGTCGAGCAGTAGAATTGTCAACTTGTTTGAGATAGATGAATTGGTTTGAGTAATGATAATGCATATGGTAAACATACCTGAGAAAAGTTTGATTCAAACTGCTTTCGGAGGTAGATCTCCACCAGGGCTTTTGCAAACAGTCTTGGTGCATTGTACACCTGATCAGCAATTTCTAGACGTTTCTTTAATCGTTTCAGGTTTTCATGAAATACAACCATTTTGCTATGAATCCCTGTGATCTGCTGTTCTACAAACATGATCCACCTGTAAACAATATTCATAACACGTTGAGTTTCCAGGTAAGGAATCACGCCAAAATTATCCTGCTTTACCTATTGCAATAATCATGTTACTACAGTGTTAGTGCCGTAGCTGAAAAAGAATTCTGATATGATCCCTAATGTAACTGAAAATGTTCATCTAGTTTGAAGATACGATAGTGTAAGCTTAAAACTTTTGACAAACCAAGAAAATTTACTGACTCCACTGACAGTTTCAACCACCTTCACCAAACGATGGCCATCTTCAAAGTAATCAAATCATTGATTCGAACCATCATAAGATCATAGAGCAAAAAAGAAATCATCAGATGCATCAAGGAGGCGATATGGTTTAGATTTAGAAGAGACAAGCACATGAAATGAGATGTAGGAGCCCATTTACTGAGCTGAGTCACATATACAACCCTGTTGTTAGGCGACCACCACCTACCGGTGAGCAGATTGCTTAACAACTGAGGCGTAACTCTGAAGATGTCCACTGTTTGGTTAAGGCAGTTGAAACTGTCAGACAGGTCAGTAAATTTATTTGGTTTGTCAAAAGTTTAAACTTAAACTTAGACTTAAACAGAAACAATCCCCTACTGTTTTCCAAAGAATGCAATGCGTTCTTTAATGTGCACATGAGCCGTGTCGTACATGAGATTAACAGCTTAAAGTCTCATTCGAAAGACTACAGTATTACCTTGTATATCGACCCTCCGGCTGAAACTCAAGAAGAGTGATATGATGATTAATCGAACCAGGGAAGAGCGCGTCTTCAGTTCAGTGCACAGCAGTGATTACCAGCTAAACCAACTGAATTATTTGGAAACCCAAAAAAACGTGTGCCCGAATGGTGGTCAGTTTTTGGAAGAGTTGACTGTATTAAAATTATATACAATAAAATGTAAGAACAAACCTTAATCTAACATGAAGGTTTTGACAGAGTTCTCCCTTTGCAATTATACAACGGCGACTTATCTCTCTCAACTGGAGGTGGTTCTTGATCATTACAACCAGCTGTTTCTGATGACTATCACAGAGCTGTGGCAGGACAGAGGTGTCTTTGAGGTTACTGATGCGTGTCTGATTCTGCACAAAACCCTGGGAATTCAAAGTTAATAAAGCAGAAGTAAGTTAATGATGTATGAAGAAAGTTAATCAAGCATGAAGAAAGTTAATCAAGCATGAAAAAAGTTAATCAAGCATGAAGAGAAGTTAATCAAGCATGAAAAAAGGTAATCAATTTTATAGAAAGGTTAAGCATAAAGGAACGTCATTCAAGCATAAATTAATTTGTTACAATTTAAAAATCATTCGTAAATATTTATAATCTATAACTTCTGTTCACTGTTTGTAAATATAAATTATATTGTTAACTTATCTGGACCTCTTGGGAGACCAGTACGTATTGTATTAAAAGAGTTTTATCCAGAATAAAGAAAGATTTGTATTTGTAAGCATGAAGGTGTATACAGAACATTTGTGTACATATTTCCTTCATGGTATTATGATACCTAATAATAATATTAAATATTAATATTAATAAAATTTCCTGCATGGTATTACTTGGACATTTTATAGTAAATTAAAACTTGCATTTCATTTGCACAATACAGCTACCTTGACTTATATCAGTGTGTTAAATTCTGGACAAATGTTTCATTTTTTTCCATAGTACAAAATGATTTGAGCTATGCAAATTTAAAACCATTAACCATTGATATTTGGTTTCAAATTTTGTATGTTTACCATTAGTTGTGGTGTTTTATAAAATAGAATGAACTGAAATCATTACATCAATAAGCGACTTCCTTGTTATGAAAGAAATGGTGAAACTTTGAAACAAGATGCTTGAAACAATTAAAACCCTATTTTAGAGTGGAATATCACTGTGATCAGTTGCAATCTAATCACTGGTAATCTAAATGTGAGGTCTCGCCACAAACTCGTTTGTCCCATGTGTCTCTCTCTAATTTCCTAAGTGTACTTTTTGTTGCAAATTTTAGACCCGGTGGCTCTAATATAAGGTGGGGCGCGCACGCAAAAACACTTTGCCGATAATAGGGGGCGCGCATACATAAAAAAACACCTTCAAAATCTGTTTTGTTATCCTTAAAGAAACCTTTTTTCCACTCGTTCCTCTATTGAAATTGAAACAATGTGACGGCCAACAAACATTATTTTTAGACCTAATATAAAAATACAAACTTGTGCCATTTCTCCTTGGTCTTGTCTTGTTTTTTTCGCCTGGGCTAATAGTTGTTCTAAACCAAACAAACGATCTCCTAGTCCTTTGATCTCTTTCATTCCTGGATTATTAACTTTAGCTGGAGAAAAAAAATACAGGGTTAAAGGGTGTTCCTTCCAAAGTTACTCCCAAATTTAAATTTACCCATGTGTAATATTTAAAATTATAATTATGGTTATGTATACCTCTTTAGTTTTTTCTCAAGTAGAAATGGGGTAAAAGTTAAGAAACTCTTTTACGCTGGGCATAAATGAAGTCTTGATATTTTCTCGCTGCTTAGCTAGTAGGCTGTAAACCATATCCGTGCGAATATCACCACAGGTAGTTGTTTTCACAGTAAGTATCACGCACATAGCTCACCATTGGTTACTGGATTTAGATTGTTTACAAAGAATTTGATATATTTCTTTTCAGGATCCACCCAAAAAATAAATTCTAGTTATTATTTTGCGTGTTTGGAAGTAATAAAATGATATAACAAAACAATTATATACATATATATGTATTTTAATTGAAAATATATAAAATTATCTAAAAATTATAAGAAATAAAGTTAACTCTAAGTTTATTAAAAGAATCTATACAAATCTAATTGCAGAAGATACAGTAAAAGGGACTACAAATAAATTTTAAAAATCCGACCGACTGATCCAACTTTTCTAAATGTTGAATAGCGCCTAGTCTGCACTTATTTCTTAACCGTTGTGGCTGTTTGACTGAGGTATTTCTACCCCTTAAGTTGACCAATTTTATGACATTTGGTAGTCATGACAATGATTGTCTAACATAGTGCCCCAAGTTTTGGTTCAAAATGGCTGCTAGGAGGCGCTGCAGTATTAAAAAAACCTCCAAATTTTTATACTCCGCAAGGGGAAAGTGCGGGAAAACAAGAGCTGATATAAAAAATAGAGCATGTGTGCAATGTATTTTAGATAATTTCGCGTGAATTTTCAGCATCATCGAACCATTACCATAGGATGGATAGCATTTGGAGTGGCGCTGTCGCTTGGTGGTTAGCATGCTTGCCTTCCAATCCCAAGGTCCTGGTGTGATAAAGTCCTCCTGGTCATTAACCCATAAGATGGGAACAGGTAATGTACCAGGAGACCACTGTGGTAACAGTGTGGTTGAGGTCCAGGATCTTACTTGTCACGAATTAAGTGATGGATGGTAGTTTCTCAGGAAATACCATATTACTAAATGTATTGGTGACAATGTAAGTTTCCACCAATTAGATTAAGTTGTAGATAATTAAGTGTAGATTAAGGGAGGGGCAAATGCCTACTATTAAAGTAGATGTTTCCCCTTATTCAGTAGTTAGACCTAGTTAGACGTATTTGACTGATTGTCTAATCTCCGTTTAGGATAACGATATATCTCAATAAATAGTATATAGTTGTATGACCCTAGAACTTGTTTTCGTGTACTTTGTGAGCTTAATAGACAGAAGAGTTTATTGAAGAGGGGTACAACTAATACCACATGGTGGCAGCGGTAAACAAACAAAACCAGTTTGATTAGCCAACGGACAGGCTACTAAGATTTTTAAATAGTTTGAATAGCCGTAGAAAAGGCTACAAACATTTTTGCAGAAGGGTTAGAATACCCATTTTACAAGAATATCTAGAAGAAGATGAATCCGTTTTTCTGTGGAGAAGATATTTGTTTTATATGTGATTTATCTTTGTGTTCAACTAATACCACACCTGGGTTCAAATCTGGCTGAACGCTAGGTTGGTTCCCATGACTTAACAACGCCACTCCCTAAGCCTCATAATGAGACTTGGTTTAGAAAGCATGGCGTAGATCTCATCCTGTAAGTGGCGAGTGAACTTTCTGTTGGATGTAACACAAAAAAAAAATAAATAAATAAAAAAGTTTAGCGTGACTTGCCACTGGTGCTCTGTAAATAGTTTTTTACCATCTTGTTCTTTTATACCTCACTTTAAAATTTATTAATATTAATTCTCACCTATAACGTCATTGATGTCACATCTGAAAATCTCTAATGCACTCGGCTCAAATTGTTCCAGTGAACTGTAACACTGCTGGTACATATTAGCCAATGAACTACGTTGGTCCTACAAAATAAATGTATAATTATGTATCAATTGCCAATCAAAGAGATGTGACCTGCTCCATTAAAATGAAGTATTAATTGTGGAACATCTTCCACAGAAACCCGAACATTAACAGTTTGCACACTGTTTTTCAGTGATTGTCAAACCCAGGATTCCAAACCACTAACCTTGTATTTTTTACCAGTAAATCAATGAGCTTACTTACTTAATTTACTTGGTTTACTTTGGAGTTCAGCCCTTTATTCCTTAGGTAGGGCCCTCAATTTTTCTCTGCAGGATTCCACACTGGGTGAAGCCACAATGTCTTCTGGAAGTCTGTTCCCCTCAGAGGCCATACGGTTACTAAACAATTGTTTTCTGACTTCTGTACGCCTAAACTCACAGTGGAATTTAAAGGAGTGACCCCTGAGACCCTCCCGAAGAGCTTTGAAGAAATATAAATCTGGTGAAATTTGATTTTATCGTGAACAAATTTATATTTCTCAAGCAAATCTAACTCCTTTCTCCTATCTTCTTTGGAACGAAGATTGATATCTTCTGGACATAATCTCATAAGATAACGTTGCACCCTCTTTAATTGTTAATATCTGTAACACTGATAGGTGCCCAGATGGGAGAGAATAGCCTAGCTGTCATGGATACGTGAATATGATCTACTACTATCATAGCAATGGAGAATTACCAAGTAAATAGTCTAGATCTACCCTAATAGAGTTTAACTATTAGCTTTTTTCTACTCAACAATAAAACTAAAGAAGTATGTAGGTAAATAATCATGTTTATTATGGGTAAATTTCCAATTAATTTTTTTGGGTGGATTTGTGAAGGAATGATCGTTTAATTGTCTAGTGGTAAGAATACCATGTTAGTGATCTGAGACTTGAGTTTGAGATGGTATACTAATAGTGTGGATTCGCAAATTTACGAAATACGAAAACGGATACGTCACACTTCCATTTTTAAAAGTTGCTAAATGTGTTAAAAAAATATGTAAAATTTTCCACCTACGAATCTTTGATCATCATCCTAAAATATTAACCAAATTTGACAGATATTCAAGGTGTTCTATTCAAACTTTACATGAATTTATGACGTATCCGTTTTCGTATTTCAACGAACAACGAATACAAATTTCTGTACAAAATCCATACATACAGTAATGGCTGAAAACTATATTACTAAACCAACTCATCTTACAAATAATAAACAATATTTAATAAAATATAGAATGCGGTGTCTAGAAATTTGATAGGCCATTGTGTTGACAAGGCCGTAAAATGTCGGAAATAAGCATGTATGATTTTACAACGTTTGGACCTCTATCGGCCGAAATTCTCGTAAACAAACTACAGTCGACCTTCTCATTTACGAACTTCTCATTTAGAAACCTTCTATTTTACAAACACTGTATGTCAATGACATCATTAAAATAATTGCCACTGATGTCATTATCCGATAATGTATCATTGATATGCTTTTGTTTTTCATATTTTTATTTTTATTTTTATATTTTTTTTCATATTTTTAGTTAATTTAAACAAATTTGTTTAACTAAGAGCACAAAATAAACACAAATAAGTATTTTGGAGGCCTCACTTCACCAGTTTTTAGAAACTTTCTCATTTACGAACTTTCTCATTTACAAACACCTTCCAGTCCAAGGGGTGTGTAAATAAGAAGGCCGACTGTAAAGCAAAGAGTAGATTAACTAGCTGGATCAAAGAGCGGATGATGAACTCTTCGGAGCCAATGGCCAACCAT
The DNA here is from genome assembly GCA_025631205.1 of Nesometra sesokonis. Classification (NCBI taxonomy): domain Eukaryota; kingdom Metazoa; phylum Echinodermata; class Crinoidea; order Comatulida; family Antedonidae; genus Nesometra; species Nesometra sesokonis. Next base: position 11,420 of record JAOTQE010119805.1, read on the forward strand.
GTTTAGTGTAAGGTGTAGGTTTAGTTTAGCTTTGCTTTATGCGGCTAAATTACTTTTTGACTAGGTTCAGGTTAAGGTTATATGAATTGCAGTTACCAGAAAATTTGCCATAAGGTAACCATCTAAGTTTGTTTAAAACAAGTATGATGAAAAGATCCAAGTATGTATGAACACCTCCTGTACGCAGACACTCTTCCCGGACTCGAGGGTGTCCGCTTACGAGAGGTTATAAACTAACCTGTCTACTGATCCATCTCATTAAGGTCATACTGTCTCTGTCACTTTCACTCTCAAATCGTGCCGAGTCTACGAGGCAAGAGGGTAGCGGTATCTTCTCTAGCTGAGCAAGTACGTTTGGGAACTTGGACAACATCATAAAGTAGTCTTCACGTTTTGACATGAAATCAGTTACACTAGCTTCAAAGGCATTGGCTCGGTGGTAAAATGCTCTGATAAAAATACAATTACAAGAAATGTTCAGAAATGACTTTCCTTGATAATTAAATCTGGGAACTTACTGTGTCGTGCAACGGTCGCACGACTAGTGCGACCGTGTGTGTGGTTTCCAGACACTATGACAGTCTTCTACTCGTCAGCCGACTTTTTGTTTTTAGTGATTCAACATGGAAATCACAAAAAAAACCAGCCAGCCGATGGGCAGGAGACTATCATCGCTTCTGGAAACCACACACACAGGGAGCGACGGTTTAGTTGTGCGACCGTCGTACGACGCAGTGAGTACCCGGCTTAATAAGGGAACTTAAATCCCTATTAAAAACACATGATCTATAGGAAACTACATCATTTCTTAAGGTTCTTGTACATTCAATGCATGGTTTTTCCTCCAGAGCCAAAAACAGACTGGGGAAAGCCTGAAATTGCTCCAATGAAGGACATTCAGAAGAGCCTAGGAGAGTTCAGGACAGCAATACTTTTTCTCAACTTTGTATACAAATGATGTAATGGCACTAAACCAACATAAATAGAAATTGTGTAAGTGTATTTTTTTGCAAGACTCTTTGACACCAATAACACATTTTATCATATCATCATTCAAAACTCTTTTAATTCCTTTGATCGATTCTCCCTTATTGGCACCCTCCAATTAACGACCCCAAACATCAACAATAGTAAGACCTTAGTTGAAGATTATAATTAAAAATCAAAGCTGTTAATATCAAACCCTTAAGTCTCTTTTCCTGTCGATCGTTATTCCAAAATCGCCGTTTTGAAACGGCGTTTTGGATCGTTATAAAAAAGTTAAAAAA
>JAOTQE010119816.1:0-12687 GCA_025631205.1 Nesometra sesokonis
TATAGAAAATAGCGCCCTCTATTTATATGTATACCCACGAATCCAAATGTAAACAAGGTCGCTAATTCGGTGTATTAGTCAAAGAATTGCTGGTGTAATATCCATCCAATATTAATATTAACAGTGGCAGTTCTTGAAATATGCAGCGGGGGTCGATCCAGACATTTACGAATGGGAGGGTCCAGAGCAAAGATTTTCAAATTGTCATAAATAGCCAATACAGTAGCTTACTTTCAACATCACCAGTGCTGTAGACAGGTCCCACTTATGGAGTTAGCTTAAACCCTAATTGGCTACTTGAGAGATCTTATCAGAGTGGACTGAGCAGTGGTGGGTTTTGGAAGGGTGTCTCCCTCAAAACACTAGCATTGTTTGGTGTTGTACTTTAAAAAAAACTTTTAAATATCGATTGGGACAAATTAAAACACTGAACTGCAGCCCCATTAAAATGTTAATTTTTATAGAAATCATAGAGAAATCATTTTCTATTAGTAGGGCTATACAGTGGCATTGGCATTGTGTTGACCTATGGTAAGTCATCGGTAAATTTTCGAAGCAAGCTTTACTTTTGCAATTTTTCTTTTCAGTTCAACCATGCACTGAAAATTCGTGTGGCGTGGGACAATGCATTAATGATGTTTGCGAGTGTCCAGCAGGTGTATCTGGATCAAACTGCGAAATAAGTAGGTTGTGTTCTAAATAAATTCTATCATACACCTTTCAAACAAATTTAATTGCCATCGATACTTTTTTCAATTAATAAAATTGTAATCATCTATATGAAAATCACCTGAACCCTTGACTAGGTCTATTAGAAATGGTAATATAATGAACCAATATTGGCAATTATTGATACTAATATCGGCCTAGTAAATATTACTAAAGTGGTAAAGTTATTGTTTTATAACAGCACTATATTATATAACATCTTGTCACAAAACTAAATCTGAATACTTTAAAACTCACTATTGTACTTCCAAGTCTGTACTTGGTCAAATCTTAAGCATTGAGTTTTATTCTTGAATAGGAGCTACTATACTAATGTAAAATTATTTATTAAAATAGACTAGTTTTGCTACATTTTTTTTTTTTGTGGGGGAGGTCACAAAATAATGGTACATATACACGCACATGCACTTGCCACCTGGATGATAAACATAATTACCCTAACACAAACGAAGTATTATGCTTTTATAGTGAGCCACATGACCATATAATGGAGAAATTCACCCGTATCGGAGAAGCAATAGAAAATTAAAATCTGAGACCGCAAAATGATAGACCTGTTGAGGTTTTGCAAATTTATGAAATATGATAACAAAAACAGATACGTCACACTTCTATTTTTGAAAGTTGCTAAATATACAATATTCAAAAGATTTTGTGACAGTTATTCAATATGTTAATTCAAACATAATAGGAATTTATGACATCTCTGTTTTTGTTTTTGTATTTTGTGAAGTACCATACTCACACGAATAAGCGTCTTGTTTGAAAAAATAGCATATATATAATTTTATTAGAAAATCAGCTTCAGTTTTCATCTATTTCCATAAGCACCCCTCCAATTTCTGCTCTATTTTCATACCTGATCAGTTTGAATTAACATCCTGTTAGAATAAGCACCTCTCACAAATGCAATAAAATGTAACTGCCCAGACGCTTTTTCATGTAAGTACGGTAGGCCTCTCTGTTAACTCAAGAACTATGGCTCTTGTCTGTGGAATGGACATCTCTCACTAACCCAATTGCGGTAGTGGTTACAAGATTTTGCAACTCCCGAGCTGACGCACCAAATTATTATTAATAACAATGTTTTATGTAATTTTATGCATGTAATATTATCAATTGGTTCACCAGGTGTCTGTGATAATTATTGTGCACGTGGTAATTGTAGCATTAATAGTGAAGGTAATGCTACTTGCCTATGTCGGCCTGGATACAGTGGGACTTATTGTGAAATCAGTGAGTGGTTTTGCCACAGATTTATTTTTTAATGGCTAGATGGTTAACACTGTAGAATTGTAATCCCCTTATAGTTGCCTACTCCAAGAATTACCTTCAGCCTTAAGTTGAATGATGGCAATTGCAGGGCTCGAATTTAACCAAGGCACCAAGGCCATTTGCCGCCGGTGCCCTCTCATTTGGCCTCAGTGCCTTCAAAATTTTACCATCATCAAGGCCACTTTGGCCTTGGTACCCCTAAGTAATACATAAGGATACAATTTGAACAAAATGGCCTCAGGTGCCCTGTTGTACCCCTTAAAATCAAGCCAAAATTGGCCTTGCCCCTAAAAAGCCCAAATTCGAGGCCTGCAATTGTTTTATAATTAGTGTATTTTCAACTTACTTAATTTAATTAAATTAAAGTGTATTTTATTTTAATCAATGTTTGAATTTAATTTACCTTTGTACATTGATGAATTCAAAACTTGTATGAAGCAAAATCAAACTTTGGGGTGCCAAGTTCTATGTAGGAATGTGGCGCGATTTGATTAGTTTGATTCCGGAAAATAAGCGAATCTATGGGCACTTCGGGCTGTATTCGATGTTCGCCATCTAGCCATTAAAATTATAAATCTGTTTTTTAGTTTAGTTTTGGAACAATTATTTCTTTATCTTATGTATTTGCAATCTAGCCATTAAAATAATAATTTTTTTTTTAACAGTTTAGTTTTGGAACAATTATTTCTTTATCTTATGTATTTGCATTTGTTAAAAAAATAGGAATGGACTTGTTTATTGGGCTCAAATTAGGTCCCTAGCCATTAAGTGCTGGTAGAATAGTCTCTGTTGTAAGGATGCATGTCTAGTGATAAGGAGATTTTGATTTGATTCCAAACTAAAAATAAATTGCGTATTGTTTTACAAGTAAAGTGTTATTTTCTTTAAAGCAAGACTTTTGCTTACTTGTTTGTATATAGTTTTGCCATCAGTAAAACAGAGCTCCCAAGTCTCCAGGATTGGCCTGGAGTTTCCAGGAATTTTGGATCATCTCCCGGGCTCCCGAAATTATCCAATTTTCTCCCGGAATTTAATTTTCTTCAAAATTTTCCAGGTTTTGTAAAAGTTTCACAAAGAGAGCATAAATTGGCCTATTTACTTCAAAATATTGGCTGAAATTAAGCAATTATGAAGTTCAGTAATGTTTTGTGGAACAGTAATAGCACATTTTAGCAGTGACATTTTAAGAATTACATATTATCAGGCAAGGTGTTGAGCTTATAAATAAGGATATTTGTACATACAGAAAAAAAATTAAAAGAAGCATTTGACACGAAAAACTTGAATCCCGACGAAGGTGCATACGAACTACCAAACATCTATAACCATCTTATTTCGTGTGTCCTGCTTAAACTATTATTGGCACCAGCCAAATAAAACTGAAGAAAGTAGGAATAATCTAACAAGTCATCATCATCACAATACTGGAGATACTGGCTGACAGACAGCAACAATTTTAAGACCAATAAATGTTATCGGATTTTGTTTAACAACTGTTCTCAATAATACTGAGATTTGGTACATTTCATGCCAGAGAGTCGCATATCAAGTTTAGGTCAATATATTTTTGTGTAACCTACAATAAATTAATATAAAACAAAACTAAACACATGTTTTCTATTTTTTAAATCTTATAAAGCACTACATCTTGTACAGTTGAACCTCCCACAACGGACACTAATTCAAATACCCGTTTGTTCTTCCTATCTAATCAGTGCATTTGGCACCTCCCGTAAGCGGACACCTCCTGTAAGCGGACGCGGACACTTTTTGTACTGAAATCTAGATTTTTGTATGTTAATTTACCACCCATAAGCAGACATCCCAGAAAATTTAGTGATTTTTCTGTACAACAAATACAAATTTCTGTACAAAATCATCATTATTCTGTAGTGGCTGAGAATCATTTAATAAAGTATCAAATGCGGTGTCTAGATATTTAAGAGGACATTTGTGTTGAGAAGGCTGTGAATATGAGGCAAAGGGGTGTATACATAAGTAAAGTAAGCAGACACCTCCTGTAAGCAGAAACTTTTCCCGGACCCGAGGGTGTCCACTTACGGGAGGTTCAACTGTATATGTTATTCATACTTTTACTTTTTCGCTACTTTCATTACTAAAACTGAATGTGTTTAATACCAAATGCAGCTTTAGCCATTTATCAATTCTTTAATTTTCCTTATTATTTTCATTGTAGTACATTCTTTTTCTTTTTTCTACAAAATGAATGTTTAAATAATTATTTTACCTAGTGTCTTTCCTGTTTTAACAGACTTCTTTCTAAATAAGCTTGTAATTTTTAACTAGAAAAATAAATACCATCTAATAAAAACATTCTAATAGGTTTCATTATTGACTTCAATGACTTATTAACTTAAATTATGACTTAAAAATATGGATACTTTTACTTCATTTGTAATTGTGGGTTTTTTTGGGTTTTTTTTCATAATAAATAGTATGCGTGTTGCCTTATGTCATATGTCAATAAAATATTGATATGATAATTGCTATGAAAACCTTCAAATAGTAAGTTTTATGCTCATTATTATGATAAATATTTTAGGCGCTTGTGATATTGTTTTATGTCTCAATGGGGAATGTCAGTTGGATGAGAATGGGAATGCAAAATGTCCATGTCCTGACGGATACACTGGGCCTTTTTGTGAATGTAAGTAAAATGACTTGAAGCGACAATTAGACTTACAGATGTATTGTCACCTGAAAAATGACAAAAAAATTGATTTTGAAAATAACTTGCTTATTTTGAAGAAATATATAAATTATGATCATTCGACCCAGAATCAGAATATTAAAAAAATATTGACCCCTACTTTGTAATATTATGGTACTTAAAATTAGCAAAAATGCATAAAAAGGCTGGAAGCCTCTACAATTGTGGTAATTTTTATGTGTAAAAATCTTATTAAACTTTTAAATACAGTAATTTCTATTCTGAAGTTCATAACTTTGATGTTACTTTAATATGAGCAAGTTAATTTCAAAATTAATGGTTATGACTTTTTGGTCATTTTTGAGTGACAATACATCTTTAAAGAGTGTATAGTAAATGCATGGTCCATCTTAGATGTGGTATTGGTTTAATATCTTGCTCATCATGAAGAAAGCATGTAAGAATTATTGGGTGACACTTTAACTAACTTACACACACATTTACTTTTAACCTGGTCTAACATCATAAATTTACATTATAAGCAAATGTTGTTAAAAAGTTAATGCATGCACAATAACAATACAATAGATAATTGTTATAGTGTATTTAGGATCCTACATTTATGGAATCACATAATCTGGGAATAGAACTGCAAACTGACAGAAATATTGAACAATAAACAGGCAGACATACAAACCAAACTGACGTGCGAGTTGTATGGCAGAGCGGTGAAGGCAGGGGAATTGTGAATCATAGCAAAAACAAACATTGGTTTGAGGACTGCTCGCACCATGGTTCTGGTGCTAGTACAAGTATTCTCGGATAAGAATTGTAAACTGTAAGCCCAGTGTACACAAACGACTCATGTACACTGTAAAGAACGCAGTACATCTTTCATTATTAGTAAACCCTGATGTACTGTTCCATACACGACCATGCCTGCTGTGGACAGACAAAAGAACATGAGGACAAGTCACTTACTGCATGATGACCCTTAGGGAAGTAGAAAGTCATGATTGTGTAACCTCTGGTCCACAGAACCTTCAGACTCTACTGTATAAGGCAGCTATATCTAAACATTGCATATTTGCATGTTTTTGTGTCCAGGCTCGATCATGATAGACATAGTCTAATCAGAATACTGCTGCTATTGTTTTGTTCACAGTTTTCATCATACACGGTTACACATAGACCTAGTTATCATGTGAAGTCCTTTTGGTATTTCATGAACACTGTATATTTTCCATGACGTAAATTACTACCTCATTAACTATCTTTTATACACAACTCGGTAAAATGTTTGAGTAAAATGTTAATTGATATTTCATGTTATAAAAATCACAGTGTTATTATAGGTTTAGTATATCAGAATGGGGTTGTTCATTCCTCCATTTTCATATAGAATTTTCGTCTGCTACTTTCACTTGCCACATCATCAAATATCCTGGATTTTTACTTAACATTTAATAAAATGATAGGTTTTAAATAATATGTAATTTTCCATCTACCTGTATTTAACTGTTACTTCAGTGAATTTGTTTTAAATTTGTTTCAGTTAATTCATGTTTGAATGTGACGTGTAACAATGGTGGGCAATGTGTAACAGACGACAGTGGGGAAGCTGAATGTGAATGTGCATATGGCTACCGCGGGGAAACATGTGATGATTGTAAGTATGGGACGCAGTTACTGTCTTCTTAGGCTCTTTTCTGTATGACAAATTTATAATTCGGACCATTTACCATCATACCCTGTTTTTTTCAACTACGATCTTAAATGTCATCTAAGCAACCAATAAATAGTCAAATGGTATAGCATGGAATAAGGTCAGAAGTAATAGCACCAAATGGTAAAAAAGCCATACATATTGGTGTTGATATTGTTGGCCATTCATACAGCACCAGTGTTTTCCCAAGCATGGTTTTAGCCATCAAATTTACCTGTAAAAATTACAATTTACCAGTAAAAATGTTGTTTATTAAAACATTATTATGATATAATTTTGATTCTCATATATTTTTTGGCCCCCTGTACTCTTTAGTATTACAGAGAATACAGAAAGGATCATAGAGGCCTATAGTTATACTTGGGGTAGGACCAAAACCAACCAAAAAGCCATGCCTGACAAGTCATGTTTTTAGAACAATTTACCACGTTTCGCTGTTGGGAGAACACTGAACACATTTAAAAGTCCCTATGCGCTTTCACAGTGCACAAATGGTAAAATAGTCAATGAAGAGATACAGACATGTGGACTATTTGTCGATCACTGCACTCTCGCATTTTGCATATCTCTTTATGCGCTCTTCTGTATGCGTGCAGTTTTGTCATTGACTGTAGGCCTAGTTCGTAGTTTAAGAGGCTAGGCCTATTTTTTTATTTATTCATGCTATTTTACTCTTGAGTAGTTTAGTGACTATAATGCTAAATAATATTCAATAAAATGTAATTTAATTGAAATATTTTCAGTGGACATATGCCTAACCATTACATGTAATAATGGTGGAGAATGTCGTTATGATGACGGAGAAGCAAAATGTTACTGCCAAGCTGGCTACACAGGAGAGACATGCGACGATTGTAAGTATTATTTATACTTATTTGAATTTAATTGTATCAATTGTACCTCTGTCATATTTGGACAAATAAAGAAAACTATGAACTACTGTATACCACACTAGTATCAGAAGGTTGAGCATACAGTAACTCCAAAATTCAACAGCACCTAAGATTTAGCTATAAGAAGTGCGCCCTCTATATCTTGACACTACTTTGGTTGTTAATGCGCCCTCTCTATTGACACACAATTGAGGCATGACACGGCGAAACCACCAAGTTGTATATAAATTGAAAACCATATTACACCTTTCACAATCTTTAAAATGAGGGGTCAATTATCAAAATCGGGCATCAAGTTATTGGACAAAATAGACACAGATTTCCTTTGTATTTGTTTATATTTCCTGTTGTTTATTTGCTTATTTCTCAATAACTTCCTGTGTGACAACTTGGTAGGTTTGCCATGACTAGCCTCAATTTGATTTATGCTGTGCCCTCTTTATCGACACCTATGTTCCAGCATTGTATCATTTTTTACATGAATTATACATTCTTGCCACTTACAGGATGAGGTTACGTTATGCTAATACTAAACCATTATAAGGCTTTATAGGGATCGAGTGCCATTTTTAGGTTGTGGGAAGGAACCTAGTCCTTACCCAGGTTTGAACCCAGGAGCTTGGGATTAGAAGGGAGCATGTTAACCACCAAGCTACAGTGGCACTCATTTCAAATTGTTTTGATGTGAAAAATTTAAATCAAGGAATTATACAAAATTACATCGACTTTTTGTAGTTATTGGAGACGCCTGTACCGGATACAATTGTAACACAGGAAATTGTTCATTGGACAGTTCTGGAATACCCACGTGTTTATGCATGGACGGTTATTATGGAGCTAATTGTGAAAACTGTAAGAATGTCATATTTTTTCATTATTATTTTTCAATATTGCAAGAAAAACATTTTTATGATTCTTCTACATTGCCAAAGGGATGTTTGCTATGCTTCCATTGTTTGACAGTGTGGCAGAGCCAGGATTTCCCCAGCTGCAGGGCAATGTCCTCGACAGGGAGGGCACCCCCCGGCAGGTAGAACAAGTTTGAGGTGGGCATGTTCCCGGTTTTCAATTTGACAAGCTAAAAAAAACCTAATTTACCATATTTTGGGTGCCTTTTTAGCCCCAACGATATCCTAAATTTTTACCCAACAGGGGGAAAAGTTTCCTGACATGGGCTTGTAGCTCACCCTCTAACGAAACTTATGTAAGTTAGATTACCCACTGCGGGCGATTTAAAACTATTAATACCTCGTTACTGTGGAGAGAATCGAAGAACGCTTCTACAACAAATAGCATTTATATAAATCTATATTTCATTCATTCAAACAGATTATAAAGTGCTATGCATCTTGTGGTGGTAGGCCAAATTGCATGCATGTATCACTTACATTAAAATACAAATTTAGAAATATAAAAAAAAAATTAATGTAATAGGATAATATGTAAATTGAAACATACTGAACAATGAAGACATGAAAAGTTGAAGATGGTGTCAAACATGATTACTACTACTCCCAGTAAATATATTGGAACATTAGTTTATTGGGGGTTTCGTGGCTTTTACCTATAAAGGCTTGTCTACAACATATGTGAGGTGTCGTGACAAAATGAGTCGTGTTGTACACCAGGTCATTTTGAGATATCCAAAAAAATAGACAGAAAGTCAAAATTTCACAAGATTTCTGTTGTTTTGTTAAGTTTAGTAATTAAATTTTATGATTAAAAACTTTCTGTTTGTTTATTTACAATAAACATGTTTTTGAACTACATTTTGTAAAGGCCGTTTTTCAAAATTAATGAAAAAACATACAGGAAGTCAACTGTTGTTTATCTTTAAAGTCGATTTTCTCCAAAGTGTGTTTTCATGCACCTATGTTTTAAAATGCTTTTTCTCTTGTTGTACTGAAGCTATGAACCTCATTTAAAAACTAATTTAAAGCTTATAATCTCTTATATCCAAATGCAACAATAACTCAATTTTGGTTTTCTGTACAACATGACTCATTTTGTGGTGACACCTCACATGTGAGGTCTCATCACAAAATGAGTCTCATGGTAGGAAAATTCACAAATTGATTTATTGGTATATTCTTATAGAGCATAAGATAAGCTGTAATCTACATTTTAAATGCCATTCATTAAATAAGTAGATCTATAGATATGAGCATTTGAAGTTTGTATGGAAATATGGTTTTGTGAAAATTGTCCATAAAGCAATCGAAAAATAAGACTAAAAATCTCAGAAAATCTGCATAAAGGAGACTATTCTGCCTGAAAACAGACCTAAAAAGTATTTTATAATGAAATGTAAGTACCATAGTAATCATAATTGAAGAAAACTAAATTTCTCAAAAATTTGACTTCAGACCTATTTTGGTGATTATCTCAATTTGATCTCACCTACGATGCAAATCAATTGTGATGAGACCTTGCATATTATTTTACTTCCAGACATATGTGACCGTGTTGACTGTAATGAAGGTACTTGTGGGGTAACAGGAACCAGTGTGTTTTGTGTATGTCCTCCAGGATTTGCTGGTAGCAATTGTGAAACAAGTAAGTAGTTTTATTAAACAATTTAAACTATAAACAATGACAAGAAAATTAGTCAAATATTTGATACCCATTGTAAGGAAATATTACTATGTTTCATAAAATGAAAAGAAATAAAACCCTAACAAGTACCACCCCATATGATTATTAATAAAATTTAAAATAAAGCAAGAATGTTTTAGGCTTAAAAATAAATCACACATTTTGTTCATTTGGGGCAGAGCCAAGCCAAATGAGACATAAGTCAGAAAATTGAAATTTGAGTTGAATCAGTTTCATACGATGTTTCCTTGCGAAGTTATGAACAATTGAAGTTGGAACATTTAAAATGTAAGTTTTAAGAAAACTGCATTTGAAAATTGTTTATCTGTATACATTGACTAAGCAAGGTAATTTTAAATTGCATTTTTAAAACATTTTTTGATCATATATCTGAAAATTGTTAAGCTAGTATGAATGTTGCATGTATGAACTGTATATTTTTTAAATAAAACACAGTTTGAAAAAATTGGCCATTTTTTAATTTCTGCCTATTGTGGAAAACTAGCATTTGCGACTTATGTCTCATTTGGCTTGGCTCTGCCACATTTTTTTACATTTCCATGTGTTATACGTCACTATTTCTGTCAATTTTCTATTTAAAACTTGTGGAAATCGAAAAGGTCCACTAATCAACTTCGAGTAAGAAAATATAATACTTACTCCAAGCAATGAGATACATGCCATTGTGACAGTATTCATCGTTGATGGTGACATAATTTACGACGAAATATTGAGTCCTGTCAAAATATTAAATCCTGTCACGATGGCATGTATCTCATTGCTTGGAGTATGTATTATACCTTTTTACTTGTTCTTTAAATTTGTTTTATTATTTCTAAAATGTATACAAGGTTCATTGCACACAGCTTAGCGGAAACTTAGCAGTCCAGCAAGATTTAAATTTTATCGTTGATTTTTATAAATTTGTTATAACAATTTAAATCAGTGTTTTTGGAATAACGATCGATAGGAAAACAGGCTTTGGGAAGAACTCCACGAACACATCCGTAAAACTCCAAGCCTGTGCTGATCTTGATCCTTAAATTAATAGAAGGGTTTTGTTGTCCAATTTTTATGACTGGCAACTTAAAATTCTAAAATTAAGCTATTTTATTATTTTGTGTATCTGTTTTATTTTTGTTTAGATGTATGTGGTGGTTATAATTGTAATGGTGGAACTTGTGTAGCAGGTGATAACGATGTTCCAACATGTGACTGTCCTGCTGGGTATGGAGGAGAGTTTTGTGAAACAAGTAGGTTACAGCAAGGATCTAATGTACAACATCTTTGGTTACAGGAACTAACATTGTAAAGTAGTCCAGAATTTCCGTAGACAACTTTTCCTAAGTCAAATTTTTCCAAGTCACTTTTTTCAATGTCACTTCTGATTCAACTTAGACAAGTTTGACTGTAAATCCCTTAATAATGTGTTAATATGGATGCAAATTATCCATTGTCCTACGCCTTATCTTCTTTTAGCTAAACTTCGTTAGAACTTCTCATCCAACTCTACTTTCATCTTATAATTCCTTTCTTCCATCTGTTTTCTTGCAATGACTGACAGTCATCTCATCTTCACTTTTATGCAAGGATTTCCTGCTTCATTTTCTAGCCTTTCTCACTCACTCTCTCTTACTCTTAATTTAAATGTTAACCCATTATCCACTCTCCTCCAATATAAAACTCCAATCAATGTAAATTAGGCTATAGTTTTATCCAGTTTTTTTTATAATGTATTGGTTTTGCAGATAATCCCTAGATCCAATGCATCATACAGTTTTTCTTGTAAGACAGCTACAATATATTCACTTTTATGTTGTTTCATTTAGTTTACATACACGTCACTTACTATGACTTCAAACCAAAAATTTAATAAACATGTGCATGCTATCTTCAGTAACTATTGTACTTTCCAAAATTTGGTGCAGTACCAAATTAACAGCCCAATAACTTTTGTTAGCATATGGCACAATTTTTGTACTTGCCATTTGCTTTGGCTGTTCATTTACTATGTATATGTAGTACAGTAGTACAATATAAATTATATCTGTAAATAATAGTAGAGGTATAATGTATTTCTAAAAGATATATATAACCTATACAGTATCTGTAATATATGAGTAGCTTGTGTTCATTTGTATGCTTGTGTGTGCATGTATAATTTTTTTGAGACAATATAAAAAAATAAAAAATATGTTAAAATTATGTTTCTAGCTTCCTGTGATGAGGTCAACTGTAACAGTGGAACATGTACTCTGACTAATCAAGGAGAAGCATTCTGTATTTGTCCAGATGGATTATTAAGTGAGAATTACTGTCAACCTTGTAAGTTCACTGTTTGTTTAAAATAGAAATATTGTTAGTATTATCCTTAATAAAATATTTTTGGGTCCAGTGAAATTGTTCTTTTAAAAACGCAGTACATTTTTTAAGACAAATAGGGGAATACCCTGGTTTACTTGTACCAGCTCCTATTGTAGACAGATGAAGGTTTGGCTCATCTTAAGAATCGGAGTGTAAGTCATCAAACGTACAGCACCGATCTCTCAAGTTGTCAAATGTCTTGAGCACTGTAGTGAATATAAAAATGATTATTATCCTGATTAAAATGTAATAATATGATAAATCAATTCAAAATGTGAGTGGGGCTTTGTGTCAGTTAAGCTTGATAATTACAGTAGGAACGCAAACCGAGTGACCTCGCAAATTATTACCGAATCAAAATTTGAATTGCCGCCATCTTGATATCGCGATGTCTAAAGAAGTGCCACGTTTTAAACATTAAATAGTTAGGGTCT
>JAOTQE010119827.1:0-12686 GCA_025631205.1 Nesometra sesokonis
ATTATAGTTAGTGGAAGAAGGCAGTGAGGGTGAGCATTTATAAATGTATTTGAGTGAAATAACAAGGACAGGTTAAAATGTTAAAATAGCTGATTGCATTTAAGTGATGATCTGAACAAAGGGGTCTACATAATAAAAAAAATGACTCACATTTCCAGTTTAATCAAAGCTTCTTACCTAAATGTCTTAATTTATTAAATTGTAGTTGAAGAGTACATAGTTCTGTTAATCTGAAAGAAAAATTGTAACATAAATTATTTGTAAATTTAGATTACAACTACGATGTGGTAGTTTTCACATGTTTGCAACCATATTACCATGTTTAAACATTGTCCACAGAAATAAATTTTCACACTATTCTATTTTTTCAGCAGCTCCTTTGCACACAAAAAAAAATGACGGTATTGAATATAATGCAACCGTCACATCTCACCATATTGTACAAACAGACAAAGCACGGATGAAAAAACACTCATCCGATTATTTCCGTTGGCAAAAGTTGTTGTAGTTGCAACTCGAGAGTTGCAAAGTAACAGGAGTTGAAGGGTTAAAAAGAACAAAAAGCGTACAAGAAATGAACAGAAACAAATGAACAACTGACTAACAATACCAAACGGACACAAACAAAATGCTAACAAACAATTAACAGATGAAGAACATACAAAACGTAGGAATATCGGAGAATTGACGGAGACTAGTACCACAAATCAAATAAATGGATACAACGTATCGTTACAGACAGTGGTGTATCTGGGATTTAAAGAAGGGGTGCTTAACACCAATAGGATTTTCAGTTTTGTGCATGTTCAAAATTTCTCACCGTTCATACCAGACATTTCCGGTTATGAAACAGAGTCGGCAGAGGAAAACAGGAGACTGAATGGATACTTTACTAACGTACATTAATAGACTGCCATTTTTTCTCTCCGTTTCCCCTCCGTTTGTGCAATCCGGTGAGATGTGACAGGGCCAAAGGGAACAATTGGTGCAGATCAGAGTGCCATTCACAAGGTCATTAGTTTGCTACAGGTCACCATTTATTGGTGTTCCTCATCAATGATCTCTCTACCTAGCGGTATAAATGGGCTACTAAGAGGTACAAATGCCATGTGCTAATGGGGTAATAATGTGAAACATTTAAGAAGACTTGGTAGGCCTTGCCAAAAATCGATATTAAGGACAAATGTATCTTTCACAAATCAATGCATGTATTATATTAGGTGCACTGGTAAAAGTTTTAAAAATAACATCTTCATACTTCCTATTAATTATAGGACTACAGTATCAAAGATGCATTCTTGTTTTTTATGTATATTTATCATTTTGTTTTGATACCCCTTATAATTGTGGGGTGGGGGGTTTGCAGGATTTTCCAGTTAGTGGTGAGTGGAAGTCCAGGTCACCTTAGATCACCATAATTGACTAGTGCACCTAATATAATACATGCTTATGCACTGATTCATGAAGATACATTTGTTCTTAATATCTATTTTAGGCAAGGCCTACCAAGTCCTCTGAATGAGGCTGAGGCACAGACAATTTGGAAGTATTGATGTCTAGGTGTCTCTACATTTTTAAAACTCTTACAACACAATAGTTATTTTTCTCTTTATATAATTGAGTGGGTGAGATTGCCTTACAGTATGGGTAATAACAAATAAATTAAATTTACTTTTCTAGATTTTTAATTTCAGTAATTTGATTTCCATATAGCTTCAACTCCTTCAGATTCTGAAAAAGAAATGTCTTAGTTTTATTAATACAGTGGTGGTACAGGACAGGTTGTGTAAATTTTAGGCCTAGCTAGGGGTTACAACATACAGGGCCAGCGGAACCGGAGGGGGGGGGGATGGGGTGGAAGCGCAGGTTCCCCACTTTTTGGCGGAACATATAATTTCTACATAGATCCCTAAATGTTCAAAATGACAGATATAAAGTGTCATTTTCCAGCATCTAGAAATCCAAATTTCTTAAAATTTTCTCCCCTCAGACTCAACCAGAGGATTAAAAAAATTTCCAGGCCCTGGACCCACGCCCATTGTCATCAGTTTGCAGTTTACTAGCTTTGTTGGATCTGACCTGCAAAAAGCAAGCAGGGGACTTGTTTTTTATTACTTAATACATAAGAGGTACTACTGTTTTTTTTTAAGTGCATCGTTTTCTATTGGAAAAGAGTCCATCATCAACCAACCCCGCCCATTATCAACCAACAAAAAATTAAAAGAGTATTAAACAGTGTAAAGAGAAAAAAACTTGTCCCCATATATTTTTTAATGGGGATCACCACTTTTCAACCATTCGACTGTATAATCTAAGATGCTCTGTATCAACCAAAAATATTCTATGGGAGGGGATGATCTTTAAAACGGAACATTTTGATGGATTCTAATGTGTTTTTTTAGCATGTAAAATAATTTTCCGGGGCCTTCGGTTCCCTGGAGCCCGACCGGTGGTCCACAACGGTCCCCTGGCCCCAGCCTAAAATTCTCATTCCGCTCGCAGGTTTGAACTTCGTATATAAAACAACGCAGAATTTTCTGGGCCTTTGGCCCCTCGACCCCGACCGGGGGCCATCGGCGGCACCTGGCCCTGAGCCAAAATTGCTCGCTTCGCTTGCAAGTCCGAACTTCAAAACCAAGACATGCTGATCTAGAAAACAGGACATTTTGATGGACTCTAGTGTGTCTTTTAGCATATAAAATAACGCAAAATTTTCCAGGGCTTGGGCCCCGCGACCCTGACCTCTCGGCGGCACCCTTCACCAGCCAAAATTGCTCGCTTCGCAATCCGAACTTCTAAAACAAAGACAGGCTGATTTGGAAAATGATACATTTATGGCCTCTAATGTGTTTTAAGCATATAAAATAACGCCAATTTTTCTGGGGCATTTGGCCCCTGGACCCTGGCAGCCCCACTTCCCCCAGCCTAAATTGCTCGCTTCATTTTTGCAAATCTGACACCACACCCTTCATTCCATCCTGGTTGCACCCCTATTTACTACATACATGTTACTTATTCCAGTGTGCATCTTTACGGGGCCCACCAAATCTATTACAAATTACGGAGGTATAGGCTTTACTAAAAAACCCCTCTCGATTTGTGTTTTCATCACTGTAAAAACGATTAGTTTCTATAGTCCAAGATGCTCTGTATCAGCGTCCAGATGTTTATTATTTTTAAAAAAATGTCTATGGGAGGGGGATCCTCCCCCTCCAAAACCCACCCCCTGGCGCAGTCAGTCTTTCTGCCCCCGCCATTTAAAAACTCCTGGATCTACCCCTGGGCCTCTCACTTATAAAAACATTCTGCCAGCCCTGACATAGAGGGAATTCAACAATTACATACGCACAGAGGGGTTAGTGGGTGGTGTGTTAACCCTTTGTTTGTAGTTGTGGGGCGTCTAGGAGACGCCCTACTTAACCATCGTTTTTGGCAAGGGGTGTCTCACAGACGTTTTTTAGGTATTCTGCCCTCTATATTCTTATTTGTGAGTTTACTAATCGTCTTTCTAAGCTAGTCCCGACCAATTAAGGGTCAAATTTCAGTCACGTGGGGGTTTGTGGAAGGGGTGTGGTTAACAATTTAGGATCTAAAATTTTTATTTTCTTTTATAAATGAGGACATATATTTAAAAAAATTAAATTAAAAAAAGATGAACAAATTTGAGTGAAATTTTTCTTAGATATTCCCATTTTTGTAAATAAAGGTCAAAACCACCATATTGACCACATAACCTAAAATGGTCAAGGGTCAAACAATTTTTTTTTCAAATATCAACAAGGGTAGGAGATGTCAAATATCAACAAGGGTAGGAGATGTCAAATTTTAATAAGGGTAGGAGATGTCAAATTTGGTCAATGTAATAGTGGAATGCCCCATAATGTTTTGCCTTTATAGCAAAACATGGATTTGCTTGAAAGTCTTAATTTGTTTTCATGTCACTTTATTTTCAATACAAACATTGTAAAACTATAGAAAAACATCAATCACTGCAACACGTCACCGCTCCGTTTAGAATGCACTATATCCAGAACTTCGACAAATGACTCACATACCTCATACTGTACATGCAACAATCACACGCCTGCTATGTAAATCCGCTATGTTTACACAGTGCATAGTTGACAGTACTCTGTTGTTAGTATAAACAAGTGACCTATGTCCATTGAAACCACCAGGCTACACACCATGTCCTTATTTTAGGGAATTCCCAACATTGTTTACTGAGTGACCCAAAGTGAAACGAATTGCAAACAAAGGTATTTTTGTTTTAATTGAATGTGTATGATAACGAGATGAAATTCCACAAATCATGCCTCTGTCAAACCTCGGGAACATATGCAAATTAGTTAAAATATGCAAATTAGGTGTCAAATATAGGGTACCAATATCTCAAGCACTGGGTGTAGAGAGTTGATTTTTGCTCCAAACTGTTCAGATATGTATATTTCTATTTGCTCCAATGGAACATTTTGCCCAAAAATGACCGGAAATGCTGTTTTTGACCTTTGACATCATTTTCCCAGTATGTATATAGCTTTAACAAATTTTGCATAACTTCAAGACTACTGTTGGTAGAGAGGTCATTTTAGTATCTAGACTCTCTAAACGATGAATATATTCATAATAGAATGAAATTTTGAAATTACACCCTAGTCACCTGCTATGTTTACATGTAATGTATTTAAATATGTAAATTAGGGGTGAATTTATAGGGTACCAATAACTCTGTAACCGCTGGGTGTAGAGAGTTGACATTTCTTCTAAAATCTTCAGAATACCAATGTTTGTATTTGCTCTAATGGACCTTTTGGCTTAGAAATGACTGGAAATGCCATTTTTTACCTTTGACCTCATTTTCCCAGTATTACATAGCTTTCACAAATGTTGCAACTCCAAGACTACTGTTGGTATAGAGTTCATATTAGTATCTAGACTTTCTAAAAGATGAATATATTCATAAGAAAACAAAATATATAAATGACACCCCTAGCCACCTGCAATTTTCATATGCAAATTTGCTTAAATATGCAAATTAGGTATCACAATATAGGGTATGTATATCTTGACAACCGCTGGTTGTAGAGAGTTCATTTTTCTTCTAAAATTTTCAGAAGACCTATATTTCTATTTGCTTCATCAATGGAACTTTGTGCCATAAAATGTCTGGAAACACCTTTTTTGACATTTGAACTTAGTTTCTTCATTTATAGCTTTCACAGATTTTGCGTAATGACTACTGTTGGTAGAAAGTTTATTTTAGTATCTGGACTTTCTAAAAGATGTATATATTCATAAGAAAATTTAGAAATCACACATTAGCCACCTGCTCTGTTTAAATGCAAATTACCTTAAATATGCTAATTAGGGATGAGAATAGCAATGTTTCTATTTGCTCCAATAGACCTTTTGTCCAGAAATGACCAGAAATGCCATTTTTGACCTTTTACCTCATTTTCACACTTTTTTACATAGCTTTCACAGATTTTGCGTAACTCCAAAAGTCCAGCTGATAGACACATTTTAGTTTCTAGGCTTTCCAAAACATGAATACATTCATAAGAGTATAAAATACAGAAATCACACACCAAGCCATCTGATCTGTTTACATGCAAATTGGCTTAAAATTTGCAAATTAGAGGTAACTTTGTAACATACCAATAATTCGACAACCACTAGTTATAATAGAGAGCTGATTTTTTGTTCAGAATGTCTATATTTTATACTTCCTCCAAGTGAACTTTTCGACTAAATATGACTGTATATGCAGTTTTAAACCTTTCACCTAATTTTCACAGGATTTACACAACTCTACAAATGTTGCATAACTCCAAATAAAGCGTTGGTGTCTGACTTTATTTTAGCTTCTAGACTTCCTAAAAAATGAATACATTCATGAAAGACTAGAATTTAGAAATCATACACCTCCCTGTTCGCATGTAAATTTCATTGCATGCATGAAATTAGGGATGAATGTAGAGTACCAGTAACTAACAAATTGTTCAGAAAGTCTCTATATGCATTTTCTCAAATGGGTCTCATTGGCTAAATTACAGAAAAAAGCCTTTACTGACTTTGGCCTCATTTTCACAGAGTTGAGATTAGATTTCACAGATTTTAAAATGCCCTACTGATGGTAGAGACTTTACAATGTAGTTTCTAGACTTTCTATCTAAATTATGAATATATTTAAAAAAATAGAATTTAAAAATCACGTAACTGCCACCTGAACTATTTACACGCTAATTTTCTTAAATATGCAAAATCATTTATTGGTGCACTGTAAATTCATTTGCATATTTAAGGAAATGCATGCATACAGAGCAGGTAGTTGGGTGTGTGATTTCTAACCTCTATTTTCTTTTACTATACTACAATAAATTCAGATATAAACAGTAGCTTAGGAGTTATGCAACACTGGTGGAATCTGTAATTCCTGGCCAAATGAGGCCAAAAAAAGAG
The DNA here is from genome assembly GCA_025631205.1 of Nesometra sesokonis. Lineage (NCBI taxonomy): Eukaryota > Metazoa > Echinodermata > Crinoidea > Comatulida > Antedonidae > Nesometra > Nesometra sesokonis. The sequence goes on from JAOTQE010119827.1 coordinate 6,463, forward strand.
CATATGCGATCATTTTTATCCAAACTTTTCCATTATGGAGGAAAGACGGATACAGGCATTCTGAACAATTTGTTAAGAAAAGCAACTTGCTACAACTAGTGGTTGCCGAGTTATTGGTACTCTTAATATGATCACCTCTAATTAGCATATTTAAGCTAGCTTACATGTTATCAGAGCAGGTGGCTTGATTTATAAATTATCTTTTCTTACGAATATTTTAGAACGTCTAAAAACTAAAATTAAGTCTCTAACAACAGTAGCCTTGGTTTTATGAAAAATCTATTAAAATTTTGTACAAACTGAAAAAACACCTTAAAGGGCAAAACAGCATTTCCTATCATTTTTGGTCAAAAAATTCCATTGGAGCAAATACAAATTATATTTAAGCAAATTGGAAAAAACATCAACTCTATAAGTTATTTATGCCTAATTAGCATTTTAAGCCAATTTGCATGTGCAGAGCATGTGGTGGCTGGTGTGTGATTTCTAATCTATATTCTAGATACTAAAATGAACTCTATTAACAGTAGTCTTGGAGTTATGCAAAAAAACTGTTAAAGCTATGTACAAAGTATGAAATTGAGGTCAAAGGTCAAAAACGGCATTTTTACGGTTATTTCTGGGCAAAAAGGTCAAGTAGCACAAATACAAACATTGGTATTCTGAAGATTTTATAAGAAAAGTCAACTCTCTACACCCAGCGGTTACTAAGTTATTGGTACCCTATAAATTCACCCCTAATTTGCATATTGAAGTATATTTGCATGTAAACAGAGCAGGTGGGTAGGGGTGTAATTTCACAATTACATTCTATTATGAATATATTCATCTTTTAGAAAGTCTAATTACTAAAATGAACTCTCTACCAACAGTAGTCTGGAAGTTATGCAAAATTTGTAAAAGCTATGTAAATACTGGGAAAATTAAGTTTTGTACAAAAATCAACTCTCTACACACAGCGGTTGTTGAGATCTGTTACACCTCAGTTCCCGAGATGTAACAGAGGTGTGATTTGTGGAATTTCATCTCGTTATCATACACATTCAATTAAAACAAAAACAATTTTGTTTGCAATTTGTTTCACTTTAAATGCTAGATTGCCTAGACTATCATTTACCACGTCAAGAAGTACAAGCTAATGAAATATGTTGAAGGGAAGGGATGAGGGAAAAATATGTAGCGATGATAATAGCATTTGGGTAATTGAGCCCAACCATTGAGTACCCACCACCTAGTGCACACCTTACCACGTGTACACCATGCTGCATGTACAATGGGCCCAAATGTCTTGGAATTAGCTGTCGCTGGGCATGATCACTTGTTTGAATGATGTATGGATCAAACCCATCATGTCACATTTGCTAACTTTATGGCACAGTATAAGATGTTGTTTTTAATTAATAAAAAACTAAATGTACACTGTATAATGCTTAGTTCACACTGACGCCGAATGTCACACTTTAAATCAGTAATCAATTCAACATCATTTTTGTTTACTTTTCAAAAAATCTCATAATCTCCTCACATATGTTATGCTCTGATAAGCTCTGATACAAAGTTCGTTCCCTGTTTATTTACCGAATCGATACGGCTTCTTACACTTTGATGTTGATTGATCAGGATTTGCTGCGCTTTAAATCACGCTTTGATATGCTTTAATACTCTTTGATAAGCTTTGATGTGCTTATCACGCTTTAAATAACGCTCTGATATGATTATCAAGCTCTCTTGTGCATTGAGAAGCTCTGTTAAGCTCCGTTACACAATGAAAAATTTTGAGATCCCGATTGCCTCCCGCCTTTGATTCAGAGCAGAACTATGACGCCTCTAGATGACCGTAAAATGGCATTAAAATAGAACAGTTAGGGAGTGATTTATAGACATAGTGTCTTGGGATTTTGACAATTTTATTACTTTTAGGGGACATGGGCCTCAGCCCCTCCATGGTTGGGGCTGCGGTAAGAAAATTTTGAATTATGACCGAAAAATTACATTCATATAGAATATTTAGGGAGTACGGTAATCTTTAGAAATGGCGACTTAGGGTTTTGACAATGCCATTATTTTAAGAAAAATTGGGACTCTATTTGAATGCCAATTTCGGTCATTTAGTTGCGTCATAGTTCACCTCGGCCCCAACCATGGTAGACATGAAGCCCATTTGGAAAGTAATAAAATTGTCAAAATCCAATCCAAAATCAATATGAAGGTTTTTTTTTGTTTTTGTTTTTATTTTTTTATTTTGGCTAGTTTAATCAATGAATGAATGACAATTATATACTAATTAACCAAATTTTAACTAAATATTTTTTTTAAAACTTCCACTGCCATAAATCTGCCCCATGCACCCAGTTTGGCCTGTACAAAGAGATTGTTCTTGTTCGTTGTTTACATGCATGCTTGAACCTCACTTCAAATAATTCAATTGGATTAAATGTTTACTGTACACTGTACTAGTAAGGGCATAACTTATTATACTGTGAAATTCTGGCATCTGCTAATTAAAAACTATTAATTATCAATTTTTTTAATTTTTTATTACCCGTGAAGGGGGGTGCTCGAGCACCCTTAGCACCCCCTGGATATGTCACTGCATGTGTCTCTCAATAGCGATTCAAACAAAATATATCTGGTATTCTAAATGACGCAATAAAAATGTATAATTTACATACATTGCATTACCTGCTGCTTATTAGCCTCAAATTATATCCCTAGTTCTAATACCTTTTTCACATTAGCAGAAAATGTTACAAACAATTAGTAACAAGTTGTAACAGGTTTGATCTTCCAAGACTTTTTGTTTGTTTCACACATGTACTTTAAAACCAGGATAAATCTCGGGTAAACTCAGAAAAAAAATAATTTTGCATTATTAGGGTGCTATTTGTTTACATCTTTTTTTTCTCGCGATCTTCGCATAGAAAAAGCATATCTACTATTAAGCTAGGCCTTTTTTCAAAATTTAGGATATTAACAAATGGTAGCATTATTGATACATTTCCATCACTGCCACAGTATATTAATAAAGTCCACAAAAAGAACTTGACAATAAAAGGCTTTTAAGTTAATTAAAGCTAGTCAGCTTATCGCAATAAACAATAACAACATACTCGTTTATTTAGATTTGGTTAATTGAATGTTTAGAACAATGTAATCTTTTGGGCCTATAATTATCCCCCAAATATAATTTTTTTTTTATATTTGTTGATTAAAATACCTAAACTCAGGGGATGTAAAATTTAGCTTTTGTAACGTTATTTGTCAATACAACTGAAAATGGCAACTACCTTAATTGTGTATTTATCAACGTTCATCAGTTGATGGTCATCGCTACAGAATGTAATTTATGTAAAGCAATGTGAATACTGCAGTATATTAATTTAATATCCTTAAAATAATTTTTGGCTAGCTAAGTTTCAAGCAAATCAAACGAATTTAGGTCTACAATAGCCTCAAACACAGCACTCATAAATAGTCCAGTGATTATGTTCATGTGCATTGCAGCATTTCCCTGACATCACAGCAGAAATGGCTATTATGAAGTTTGAAAGAAATGATCATACACAGCATTGAATACTGTGCAGCTGTTCACACACAAACCAGTGGTTTTACTACTTACAGTATTACTTGATAACTTTTCAATGTGTTCTATTTTATTGCATGACAAGTCTAATATTTTCAATTTTCTAAACTGTAAAAAAAAATAAAACAAAAATATTATGGTTAGTGGTGAAAAATGTCCAATGTGAAATCACAGTAAAACATGGTAAATAGAATATCCCTGTCATGTGAATTGTCATCGTATATCCAGTGAGATCCTTCTGAGGGTGACTAGGCTGTACTTAGGCTGTATTTAAGGCAAGTCCCCAAATCGACTCTTACTCAATCAACTCATCCCGAATCAATTACAATCAAACTCGTTAAATTTGACTTTGCCTAAGTCAAATATTTACCCAAGGCGAATATATATTTCATGTCACTGTATTCCGTATACTTGATGGTTAATGTCACAACGAATAAATCTAACTAATTTGAAGATTAAAGTCAAGCATATATTATGTGCCAAATCGGTCTAAATTAAAGTTGGAAAACCCTTGAACACACAAATGATAAACTTTGTCCAAGTATGAAGAAACATCAAACACTACAGCACATCACCGCTCCTTTTACAATGCACTGTATTGGAAAATTCGTCAAGCGACTCATCATATTCCTCATGCTTGAAACAATTGCACACTCATTAAATAAATCCATAGACAATCGGCTCGTGTTTACACTGCATAGCTAGCAGTGAAGGGATTCCTTGTGCTAACATTTTAAAAAGGGAGTGACTATTTACCCATCCACTGAGTGACTTTCAATACAATGAATATGGTTGTACCAATGAAAAATTAACTACTATATCACCTGTCCGCCAGGTGATTAATTGAAAAGTGGTTAACCACCTGGCTGAGATTGGTAAACTAAACTAAAAAGCGTTTAAAAAACCGTATTCTCCTTTATGAAGGTAAAAGAACAACACCCAAGTGGCAACTTTGTTCCATCTTGTAAAACAATTCTTTTGTATGTAAAAAAGTTTGACTATTTGATGGCTGTCAACTATTGTCTCTAACCTGTAAACAGGTGGATAGTCTTAGCCTTTTATTCACCCTCAGAGACCTGCCGGGTGGACAGTCTTAGCTTTTTAAAAATATGATGATTGCATTGAATTAGATGAGTATATTTGTTGCTCGATTTTACTTTCCATTACATTTTTATTTGATATCGTTCTGAATAATTAAATAAAATCTGAAAATTGGCATCAGAGTGTTACTAAAAAATGTAGCAGTGATGTTAAGATTTGGATAACAAAATTGGGCCCGGTTGCCTAATACCACCCCACTAATGCACATTTCGCCACATGTACAATGTGCCCGAATCTCTTGGTATCAGCATCGCTGGACACCATCTTCTTCGTTTGAATGATGTGTCAAACTGATCATGTAACATTTGCTACTTTTTTGGTATAATTTAAGATTCCACAATCTGCTGGCCTGAAGAACCACACATCAACATACCAACTCACATTGATGGAAATACATTAGACCTCATAATTACACGTACTTCTAGTAATTTTGTATCGGCTGTCGACTGCTATGATGACCTACCATCTGATCACCTGGCTTTGACTGCTTTGGTCAATTTGAGTTTTCCACCGCCATTGTTGTCTACAGACAGCAGCGCAAGAAGATAGATCATGAGAGGTTATGTGAAGATATTCGGTCATCTTCACTACTATCCAATCCTTCTGACTGTTTAACCACCCTAGTCCAACAATATAATTCATGTCTTGGAAATCTTCTTGGTTGAACACAAAATCACTCTACGTCCACATGCTCCATGGTATAACGACCAACTTTGGAGTGAGAAACGTCTAAAGCATACGAAAGAGAAAAAATGGATGAAGTCTCAGAATAGTAAAGATAAACGTTTTTACCATCGCAATGAGTACTCTGCACGTCTCACAGAAGCAAAGAAAACAATATCATACCACTCGCTTTCAGGAATGTGATCATCATAACCTTTTTCATCTAGTTAATGAACTTTCAAATCCAGGTCATAGTCAGGTTCTACCTTCATATGCTGTACTATAGTCCCTCTCTGAAGAGTTTTTCAGTGATAAGATTCAGAAGGTCAACGATCATATTTTAATTTCGGGTGCTGGTCTACCTCCTGCATCTGTAGTAGAACAACCTTCATCAAGTCTGAAATAAATGGGCTATTTTAACATCTAACGACATACTAAATGTCACCATGACATCATGCACAGCAGTATCCTGTGATATCGATCCTCTTCCAATATCTTTATTGAAAGCCAAAATTATTGAGCTCATAGTGTGCATCACTTCCAAACATGTCACTTTCAACAGGTATATTCCTATCACTTTTACAGCATGCCATCATTACTCTTATACTTAGGAAATCTAAGCTGAATCAAAATGTACTTGCAAACTATCGACCCATCTCAAACCTTTCCTTTCTTTCCAAGGTCCTTGAAAGAATTGCATGCATGCAACTCGAGAAATATCTTGCAGAAAATAAACTTCTCTGCAATTTTCAGTCTGCATACAGAGTTAACAACAGTACGCAAACAGCACTATGTACACAATGGCCGTGTTTCCGCAGGAATTTCGGATTATCCGATAAAATATCATCCAATCAAATCAATTAAAAAAATACAACTG
>JAOTQE010119838.1:0-12686 GCA_025631205.1 Nesometra sesokonis
AGTTTTGTTCTGACGAGCAAAAAAAAAGATCATTTCCCCATTTTGGTGCCTTATTTCCCTATTTTGCCCGTTTTTTGGTTTCTAGGGTAAATTTTGACTAGGCGCACCTAACATAAGGGGGTCGCAACTACGTTTTGACAATAATAGGGGGCGCCGCTTGCGCCCCTCCATAAATCCGCCCCTGTAGAGTGTTAAATACAAAAGTTATGTTCATCTAAAATAATGGCTAGATGAGATATCCAGATTAATGATCTCACCTCGCCATAGTTTCATTCCATTAGAAACTACAACTGTTTGGATTTACAATTTAATATGCATTGGTAAGTAGGCCTATTATAAATACGGCCAATTAATATTGTTTATATCTTTTAACCTGATTGCTGTTTTTTTTTTTCATTTTGGTCATCCATTACGTAACTTCTTGCTTGTCATCTCTTATCAAATGAATTTAGCTGTTTACGAAGCAGATTTAGTTCGTACATAAGACAGTTTGTCTGTGTTCTAGTCGAGAACAAATATGTATTTTCTTGATCTCGCTTTGAGCATTTACATCGAGAATTGTGGCGGGATGGTATACATGATTCGGTGACTGGTCTAGTCATAGTTCAATGTGAACCTAGTTAATAAAAAGAACTTTAATATACTTTAGAAAGATAATTTGTCATACTGTTTATAACAACTGACCTATTTGAAATTTCACGGTATTTTTTTTTTTATTTTTGGTATCGCATAAGCCTGTTAAATCCAAATTTTGTAACAGATTACGTTGATTTTGTTTTCAAAAAAAATCTTAGATGAATTCTTCCGGTTTCTTCTATTAATTTTTTGTTAATTTTTTTGGCTTACCTGAGAAGTTCTGGTAAACAAGACGAACAACATCGGTGTCCACATTCTTCAAATTGGACTGGAAATCGCAGAATCTGGTTACAAGCGACACATTCGTACTTTTTGTCGTATGGTTCCTCGAAGTAGACGGGGAGACCTCCAACCTTCGTTAGACATGGGTCATTCTCTTCTTCTTCCTCACTTGCATTTGAGTTTGCTGATTCTGGTCTTGATGACCGGTCGGAACCTCCTGAACCAGGGCGTTCATCCTCGTCGTCAGACGACCGCGAACTTCGGCGGGAACTTGCGTTCGATCCCGCTGACGATGCGCTATCTCTTCTCTCTGGCATGGTTAAAAATTTAAACTCAGTTCTAAAGAAATTAGAAGATGGTTTCTTGTAGAGTCAGTGATGATCCTACACTTTCACTCTAATTTCGTCGTCTCAAAACTATCTTGCAAATAAAATATTTGTAGAAGGATCGATACGCGTAGTTATGAAAGTCATCGATTTGTATCGGTGACTCTAGGATACGACGACACATCACTGCCTGCTGTAAACGGATTACAAATTGTTCACGATTCTTCAAGCATAGCCTCGTCAATATTATTCATTTATTGATGGTAATATTAGACGTTGATGTTGTAGAATAAACATCGTTAAAAGCATAAAAATGTGTAAATGGGCAATTAAAGTGATCCTATGGAACATGTACAACTGTTGCAAGAGAGTAATAGAAATGTTAATTGAAATACCAACAAACGAATTTTTATATTTACAGTGTGTGATGAGATAAGACATAAAACGTGTTTTGTGTTGCAAAACTTCGACTGACACAAAATCTTGAAAATCGGGCTGACTTTTTTTTTTAATTCTGACAATTTCGAGTTTTTTTTTGCCAACTAAAAGCGTAAAAATCTAAGAAGAAAAGTGTAACAATTAAAGTACAAATTTTTCCAAAAATAAGTGCATCATATTACCCTCGAAATAGCTAGATGGATGAAAGAAAATAAAACTGGAAAATTCCGCAAAAGTAGCGTACAAAGAAAAACAAATTCCTGACCGAAAATAATATTCTCAAAAAATATAGGGCTTAAGGAAACTTGGATTTTAGGCATATCTTTATGCTTGGAGGTAAACACTGTACGACGGTGTTCAAACTAATGGAATGGACAAGTCACCAATTTACAGTTTCAGTGTTTGTTTACACTATGAAAATGGATAAAATAAGTTGTTTCAATAGAAATTATTAGACATTTGAGAAAATTATATTGAAACGACAGGGTAAACCTTCATTCTGCATACGATGAAAACATTTTCACAATCAAATCAAATGACGTCATTAAAAACGATAAAATCGTTGATATTTAAAGATCTCTCAGTTTTGATTATGACATCATTTTATACATTTTTGTAAAATGTATTCGTCATCATATTGAGTAAAATCGTGATTGAACGTTATGATATGGAAACTTCAAAAATTTTTCAACTTTTTATCCATTTCGTCATAGTATAAAGGGGCCTTTACAGTGTAAATATTTTCCAGTATTCAAATCCAGGCTTAATACGTCTACTTGTCAAGAGGGCAGTAGACACACAAAAAATAATTTGATGCATGTGCACACATCAGGAACTGTAAAAAAGACATCCTTGGTGCAAGACCTTACTTATTTCAATATCAGGTCTAAATCATGTAGGTTGAGTAGTGTAATTTTAAGCGCTCTTTTCAGTATTGTGGTTGCTAAACGATAGTACCAGTTTCAAATTTAAGCCTATATTTTCTCTCTTTTACCAGGTTTACAAGGCGTGCCACTGACGCGTCGGATGCTTAATGTGTTTCTTATTGGAGAAAATAGATTGACTTTTACTCGAGTGAACATGCGTGATTGGCGTGTGGGGGCGAATGATTTAACGGTTAATACGTCCGCGTATACAATATAAACATCTCGCACATTAATTTATGACGTAAAAACCTTACCATTTTCGTATTCGTAATATCGTCATTATTAGCGAGGTTTCGCAAACTTACGAAATACGAAAACGAAAACAGATACGTCATACATTCTTGTAACATTTGAATAGAACACGTTAAATATCTGTCACAGTTTGTCAGTATTTTACGACGATCATCAACAATTCATAGGTAGAAAATTTGATATATTTTTGAACACATTTAGGAACTTTCAAAAATTGGAATGTGACGTATCCGTTTTCGTTTTCGTATTTCGTAAGTTTGCGAAACCTCACTATTATCTCAATTTGATTCCACCTAAGATGCGACTCATTTTGTAGCGAGCACCTCACAAGCAGTTCTATTATTATCTCGAAGATGTATTTTTTTTAATCAGTATTTTATATTTATTTTTACATGACAAAGTAACTTTTAGATAATAAAGAATCTAGCATCTTGCACTTCACAGAAACAAAGACATGAAGTTCAAACTTGATTAAAAAATGTTGAATTCTAAAAAAGCAATCCTTCAAAGTCTGCTTACCTGTACAAACGTAGACACTATAATTATAAAGAAATGGAAATTTGAAAAAACTTGCACGCAACACAAATTTAATTCTCAGTTTTCTCTCGTACACAGCAGACATAAAAATAGTTAGTCGTAATACATGCCATAAACTGATCAAACAGATTTGTGATTTAATAAACTAAAAACTCTGCCTCATATAAAACAATATTTAAAGGCAAGATTCTTTTCAATATATACCTCAAAAATTAAATTTAATAATAATATGTGACATTTAAATAGCGCTTATTGCCAAGGCCTCTAAGTGCTTCACTATTACCCCAGTCATTGGAACAAATGCCTATGGAATACAATCAATTTCACGATGTCGCAGCTCAGTGCAAATGGCATTTGTACCTCCCAGGTACCTATTTATACTCCTGGGTGGAGAGAGACAACGTGGATAAAGTGTCTTGCTTAGGAAGACAAACAGCTGAACAGAGTGAGCATCAAACCACTGACCTCGTGACTGTAAGTCCGAAACACCACCACTGCGCCGACTGCTTCCTCAAAAATTTCTTTGAAAATACAGTTTATTATTTCTAAAATAATAAACATGGTTAGTATAGTAACTTGCATACTGCTTTAGATTTACTTTGAAGTAGAAAGAAATGTAAAAGTTATTATTAAACTTTTTAGGCTAGGCCTAGACAATTTCGTGGATTTGTCCCCATTGCTAAGCTAGTTCGTTGTAGATTGTACGGTATCTGCGCGCATATACCAAGGCTATTCCCCACACACTGTCGGAGCGCACATATCTCCCTCCTGTAGAAATTTTGAAAATAGTAAGTCTCTATAGCTATGAATACAAAGCATAACTTGTCATAAAAATAGTTGTGTCCTTTTACAGTATTATTGCATGTTTGAGTTTTCCATCAAAAGTAGGAGATGATCGGGAAGAACTGGAAAGTGTCATTCAAAGGAACCTAATAGAGGACTTCCTCAATGCCTCTTATTAATATACATGGTCTACAAATAGATATGTTAATCAGGGGCGGATTTAAGGGGGGTTAAACAGGCTTAAGCCCGCATAAAATTGACCCAAAATATTTTTGTATTTAAATATCGGCAATTTAGTCATAAAAATAATACGCACAGAGGCTGCAGTGGGGACTCCTAGAGAGGATGAATTGCAATTTTTAACCTAAAAGAAGGGTTTTTTTTTCACTATTTCTGCTTTTCAAAACGAAATCGGGATTTAAGGCCCAACCCCCCATCCCCCCCAAAATGTCAATCCTGGATCCACCCCTGAGTTAATGCCAAAAGGCATGCAAAACAACAATGGACAAATATTATGAAAAATCAATTTTTACATAAAAATCTATAATAGGTTTTTACTTCTTAAACCATTGTCAACTGAAATTAGACAATTATATTTACAATCTGTAATTGACCTAAAAATTCAATACAACCGACTTCTAGTGTACTTCAATCGATTGAAGTGAACATTTACTTTTCTCTTATATTTATATATTATCATAAATTCATTGTTGTGTCCAAACAATTACAGTAGCTTCAATATCCATTGAATTATGAATAATGCTGAGATTTATTCAGAAACAATGAATTTCCTTTATTTTCATCAAAGATTTCCTATTCTATTGTATGTGCTTGGTCAGTTTATGTATTTTTCCATAAATTGATATCGATTGCTAGTTACTTTGCCATTGTTTGTGAATTATTAATTTTAGTATAGCATTTGTAATTTTAGTCTACAGTAACTGATTTGATCTTTAATATTCTTTTACTGCAACCTGCAACTGTTTCATCTCATCTTCTAATCTTTTCTCTTTCTGGTGGCTGTAATAAACTTTTAATTTTACAAGCGCGATAACATGATTTTTGCAGATAAATAAATAATTCACTACTCAGAGACAGAAATTGTGGACATACTGTACAACATTTCGGCTCCTTCCACTAAGGGCCTTGATCACGTGAATGGTGGAATGCCGTCAGGTGACGCTCAGGTAAAACTCAATTGTACAGTAAATCGGGGGGAGCTGCAGGCCTTGGTCGTGGTTGAGGGGAGGCTTGTTGATCTTGATATGAAGCGCCTCCTTGGCCTTACGGTAATACCACTGTTCTTCTTTGCCAAGGATTTTATACACAACACACAGATACCATGACTAACATTTTTCATCATAATTTTTGCAATCCAATCATCTATTTAGTGATCAGGCTCAAATGTCAAACTCATGAATCAATAATAAATTATTATTTTTCAAAAATATTACATCACCTCCATCAATTATTGTTTCTAGTAAATTAATTACACTGTAATACTCATCTTTATCTTTTAAAATAACATTTAAAATCTGAGATTGATACTTCCTAAAACTCTATACTGGATTTGTTAGACTGTGGAATGTCCTTTATCCATTTAAGTATTAGGAATTATTTTGTAATCTCTACTAATTTTGGATTACTGTGTTTAAAATGAAGCTCAAAAACATTGCTTAATGATCAGCATAATTAATTGGAATTCATTGTTGTATGTTTTACTTTTTTTGGGAGTATTCCCATCTTTAGATGACAGTGTCTTCCGCTCTTGCTGTTCCTTAGCCCTTTTTCCAATTTGTATGTGTTCTGTTCTGCTTTGTAATTTATCTTATTGCCAAAATGAATAAAATAACAATAAAATTAAATAACATTAGAACTACGACGCTCAGTGACTAAATAGTTTTGGATATGTGGAGTATATCATAGAAATGTATAATGTATAATGTAGGGTAGAAAGAAATAAATAATAAAATAAAAATAATAAAATAATAATAAAAATAAATGTTTAAGACATTTTGGAGGCATGTCAGTAGATCAAGCCTTTATTAGAGACCATGTCAAAAATAACCTGCTGCAATTACTGCAGTACTATAATTCAGTTACAACAGTAAACCTATTACTGTAGGTGAATGGGAATTATTACGGTAAATAGAATGTCGAGATAAGACTTGTGTTTCAAAGCAGTCCCCAAAAGAAAAAATAATGGAACACGATTACTCCACTATAACTGCAGCAGACTTAATGGCAATATATCATTGCAGCAATACTTCAAGGGCATTTGCTACACAATCCACCAAAAAAGAAAATATCTTTGAAAATTTCTAAAATAATAAACATGTCAATTTTGGCGAAGGTCTAGAGAATATGGAAGGCCAAACAAATCTGAACTTGCTGCAACTACTTGAATAATAATTACAATATTGATTTGCAGGAGATACCGAAAAATATTGTACTCATTGTAGCAATATATTGAATGCATCTTCAACTCATTCAATATTTTGCCAGAGCTTGTAGAATATTGTTGCTTTCCCCTCAAAGGCATTCAATATTAATGTACATTATGTTACAGTACCTATAATTATCAAAATCTATTAAAATTTACATTTAATCATTTTAATATTATTACATTTTCAAGTTTTATTAATAAGGTTTTTATTGCAAAAAAATATTCAGTAAACATCATGCCTCCTGTACAACATAGTCCATTTCCTGTTTTTAGATCAAAACAGTGAAATTACAATGTTTACCTGGAAATAGTGAAATTACACTGTTCCGTAATCTGCACTGCAAAATTCCAGCTGTTTGTTATGTTTACTGTTTGCTTTATCCAACAATTTATCAACGTCCATATTGCAGACAATTTAGAACTTTCCATTATGTATACTTTCCAGTATATTTTTAATGGCACTATGCATTATCTATTCTTTCCTGCTATAAAGCTTTTCTGTTTATTAAAGCATACAGCCTTAGGGTATAAATGATGTAAACCAACAACCTGTACATTATTGGCATTTGTTGTCATAAGTCTCCATCTGTAAATAGGTGATACAGTAGCCTAGATAGATGTGCTCAAATGTCACGATAAAGATCATTTATCAAAATAATGATACTATAGCATGGTCAAGATAATGATGATCATCAGCATCATCTTTTAAATTAGGGGCGTTCACAAACGCCGAAAAAAAAATCAAAATTTGAAAATCGATTTTTGCTAAGGGTCGCAGTTCAAAAATAGATTTTGTGAGCGTTCATACGCATGAAACATGTCACATGTAAACAGATTCACGTACACACAGCGCTCGGCGAATTAACATTATAATTCTGAAAAATCGCAAGAAGAACTGCGAATTGGATTGCGAGAGTTTTTGACATTTCTTTACACACACAAGAAAATTGATTTTTCGATCGCAATTCAAAAATCGGTTTTCAAATTTCAATTTTTTTCGCAAGTGTGAATGCACCTATTAAATTGGCACTTTGCTGTCATCTGTAAACAGGTAGCATAAACAGATGCTTTTTACATAATGTCATACTAAAGATCATTGATAACAATAAAATTGAACAAAATAAATAGGTAAGCCTAGATAGGTGTGTTCACATGAGGCCAAAAAAATATACTTGTTAAACGTCGCCGCCCACCCCAGGCCATAGGATTTGACAGTAACTATCGTTTCCGGTACCGTGTGGTTACTGTAACAAAGAAGTCACGGAAACGAAAAATCGTTTCCCACGTCTGGCCAGCCTACAGTAGTTAGGTCTAATCAGAATTTCCATGAACACTAAAAACTGTTTCTAATAGTTCACCATGATTAAAAGTACATTGAAACCAAAAGTAGTTTCCGATGTTATTTGTTAATCTGAGTTATTCCAAATTGGCAGTTATTTTAAGGGCTAGTTCACCCAAAAAATTGTCCTGTTTTAGTTTATCATAACAAGTATATTCAGCCCTGTTTCTGAATTTTTAAGATTCATTTTACCTATCATAAATACTGGTGAAATTAACAAAAATTTCTAAGTGGGGGATATGTCAAATTACAAGATAGAATCTCTATTCTTTTACATACAAATTGTCTAAAAGAGGGGTATTTTAAATAAATTGTGAAAAATCAACGGCCATTCTAAAAATATATAGAAAAATAGTATTCGTGTATGTTTTAACCAAAGTTGTTCATTTCTGATGTTTGTATAGTGTAAAGTAGCCATTTTTATTTGATAATAAAAAATTACCCACTTTGCTATTTTGTGTGTAAAAGAATAGGAATGAAATCTAGCATTTATTTTCATATTTTTAATTCATGAGACTCCAAGAGAAAAAATCCTAAAAATTTCCAAATAGGGCTGAATATACTATTTTATGATTAACCAAAACATATAATGAATAGTAATTTTTTGGATGAACCTGCCCTTTAAGCTATTGAGTTTTTTTTCATAATTTGGAGCTCCAGGTTAACTTCTTTGTTGATGAAATCCATATTTTAATTTGCATTTTTTGGAAATCATAAAAATTTATGGTCAATTAAAATACAGTAAGGTCAGTGATTCAAATGTTAAAGATGATGTAAATGTTGATTACCATTAAAAAAATATACTGCAAAATAAAAAAAAAAAAAAAAAAAAAATAAAAACTGCTCTTCTCCTTTGAAATTTATTCAATGCTTTATGTAATAATAATAATAATAGTTAACTCTAAGTGCTTCACAATTATTACCCCCAGTCATTGGAACAAACACCTATGGAATGCAATCCATTCCATAATGTTGTAGCCGTAATCAGCGCATATGACATTTGTACCTCCCAGGTACCCACTTATACTCCTGGGTGGAGAGAGGCAACGTGGATAAGTGTCTTGCCTAGGAGCACAAACTGTCGACCACAGTGAGTCTCGAACCACCGAACTCGTGATTGGAAACCCGAAACGCCAGCGCTGCGCCAACTGCTTCCACGTAGTACATTTTTTTCTATTTGGCCTAATGTCATCATGATAATGAGCTTGATCGTGACAACAATATAATTGATTTTGATAATGATAATTTAACATCATCACTGTTTACATTTTTGGCATTTGTTTTAGCTAAAAACACTAAAATTTATTAACTGGGATGTTGGTAAAATACAATATACTGTAAATTCAAAACCACTTAAAGAACCACTGACAATTAAACGACATTTTATGTATAATTGTTTTAATGAAGTTATGACCTTGGACACTTTACATATTTTAAACTATATTATTTGATGTGTATAATTTTTAATGGATTAAGTTATGACCTTGAATATTTTTTGTTGTATTTTGTCTTAATTGAACTGATGAACACTGCTGACATATCCAATCAAATTGGCACTTTACAAGGGCCGTGACACAATATCTTCAAAACCTATTAATATAATTGCAACAAGCTTTTCTTGAGTACTGCATAATTTAGGATGAGATATTTTAAATATCTCTTGTCGCATAATGGGTACAAAGCTCTTTAGTTCAACAAAAGCTCAGCAAGTGTTTAGTATGTTTCACTTCTACATAAAACACATATGTGAGGTCTCACCACAAAATGAGTCTCATGGTAGGAAAATCCAAAATTGAGATAATGGTATCATCTAATAGAGCATAATATAAGCTGTATTCTATACTTTAAATGACATTTATTGGATAAGTAGGTCCTGAGATATGAGCATTTGAAGTTTTCATGGAAACATGATTTTGAGAAAACCAACAATAAAACAAAAAATAAACAATTAAAAGACTATAAATCTCAGAAAATCTGCATGAAGGGCACTTTCTTGCATGAAAACTGACATAAAAAGTATATTGTGATGAAATATAAGTACGATAGCACTCATAATTTATTAAAACTAAATTTCTCAAAAATGTGACTTCAGACCTATTTTGTTGATTATCTCAATTTGATCTCACCTACGATGCGACTCATTTTGTGGTGAGACCTCACATATGGTCTTACAAAAACCACTGGAAACTACCAGAAACCACCAGAAATCAACAAAGCTTAGCAAGTGTTTTTAAAAGGTTAAATTCTAAAGGTTAAATTTCAAGGATGGACCTACAGATTTGGGAACGAATATCACAAGATGAACATTCACATTTTGTGTTTTATCAGAAGACACAATGATAATTTTAATATAATAATTTAATAAAAATAATTTGAATAATTAATAATTCAATTAATTTATATAGCACCAATTCATTGAGCAGAAGTAAAACTCAAAGGTACTTCGCATGTCAGACGTTAAAAACGTTGGTTTTGAGATTGGTTTTAAAAACAGAAATAGAGGAAGATTCGGTGACTGAGGTAAAGAGTTCCACAGGGATCGCAGAAAATAAGAAAGAAAAAACTAAGCATTTAATAGGATGATGAAGTGAAACTGTAAATAACTAATACTCTAATAGTAATTCTAACTCTAGTAGCCCACCATAAAAACACCAATAATAGTTAACCTACAGTTTACTATAGAAGCTTTATGGTACAGTATTTCCATGCTTTTGTTTGGGCACTACAATATAAAAACCTTGAGGGATTTTTCACTTTTTTTCTGTCCAATTTTCCCACAGTGTAGAGACTTTAATATTTTCTCTTTCATTTGAAAAACATCACCTACAGTAATAACCCTGTAAGCCAAGCCCACTTGTTACACAATTTATAAAAATTATATCTGGCCCCATTTTCATTTTTAGCTTCAACCTAAACAAATATACATAATACATATCTCGATGAACTCCGTATCTGTACCATCCATCTACATTGTAATTTAAAGCGCTTATCTACATGTATGAAGAAAGGTGAATCGTAACCATGTGAGGTCTCACAACAAAATGAGTCTCTTGGTAGGAAAATCCAAAATTGAGTTGGTACCATCTAATAACCACAATAAAAGCTACAATCTACATTTTAAATGACATTCATTGATAGGTAGATCCCAAGATATGAGCATTTGAAATTTTCATGTAGAATTATAGTTTTGAGAAAATCGCAAATAAAGCAATCTAAGAATAAACAACTAAAAGACCAAAAATCTCACAAAATCTGCAAGAACACTTTTCTGTATTCATGAAAACTGATCTAAAAAGTACATTATAATGAAATACAGTACCATAGTACTCATAACTGATAAAAACTAAATTCCTCCAAAATTTGACTTCAGATCTATTTTGGTGATTATCTCAATTTGATCCACCTACGATGCGACTCATTTTGTGTTGAGACCTCACATGGTCTATTGCACGCCCACAAGAGTCAATTTGCTTTAAAATTTGTTTTATATTCTTCTCTTACTATGTTATCAACTGATTACCGTGTGGGTAAAAACGTTTGGATTGTAACTTGTTATGGAAATTGAAGCACAGGTTCAAATCCCTTTTGTGATTATTTTTTTACGAGTCTCTAAGAGTTTGTTATATTTTCTTTTAAAACTCAGTTCTATTGTCAAGTGATAGTTGGCCAATTGTGTAAAATGGCCGACTTGCATCCTGAATTAAAATTTGCATGCCTTTTCAATTCCCCTAATAACTTTAAATAATAGTTTTTTACATGACCACGCACCCTCTAAAATTTTTTTTACCATCACCAAACAAGATCAATTAAACAGAGCTCCTTCTAAATTTTCAACCTGCCAAAAAAAATTCAACATGACAGAGCTCCAAAATAAACCTTTTTCCTAAAAAAAATTCAAACACATGATTTTTTTTTGCCCGATTAACACTACACATTTCTGATGAAGAAAAAGTACCTAACATTATAATGAATACCGTATAGATCAAGATAATAGCAATTATTTTTCAATTTTTAGTCTTTAATATGTGAACAAAAATTTTAAATCTCTTCAAATATATGATATTATATACCACATTGACATTTTGGAACGTCAATTTTAATTTTGCATGATAAAAACTTAATGAAACACGACAGTTTAAAAGGTATGCATATTGCTTGTCATGGGACTGATGTTGAAACTCATCTTATGGATGCCATAGGCAAAAACATCAACCTATAGTAGATAAAACAGGAAGTAGATGGTCACCTAAAACAATTTCAAAAGATGAAAAATTAGGTCAATATGTAGGTCAAAACTAAGTGACATATCCAGGGTTGGATAGCTTTGGATGCTTGTTGCATCTCCGCTCCCCTTCAGAAAACAATAAGATTAGTATTTTAGGCCGTGTTTCCGTAGTAATTTTAGATTATCCGATAAAATATCATCCAATCAAATTAATTTTAAAAACTACAACTGCGCTAACTCAGAGTAGGCCATAATGCATTGCGACTCCAACTTCCGGTGATTTTTTGGTGATTTTTCTTTTCCTCGCGTGGCACCGTGGTTGCATCGCGGTGAAATCCTCGCAAAAAGTACCAAAGGCAAGATCAAAGTTGACCCCTTGTCAAAGGTAAAAAATTATTGCATTTACTGTAGGTCAATTATCAGATAATTATCGGAATATTATCGGATAATTTAATTACGTCAGTATAGGTTAAACACCAGTTTCTGCAGCACTTTTATCGGATAATTTTTATCGAGATAATTTATCGGATAATTTTTTCCTGCGGAAACACGGCCT
>JAOTQE010119849.1:0-12686 GCA_025631205.1 Nesometra sesokonis
CTATGGAACGCAATGGGTGCCTTTTAATCGTCTTTCACGAATTAAACTGAATCACCGTCTTGAACCAAGACTAGATCGATGAGGTCATCGTTTGTTGGGATTTATTTTACCAAAATAGTTAAATTTGGGTGAAAAATTACATTCATGTCCAAAAGATTACTTTTTTCTGAACATTAAACTAACCAAACATAAAATATCTTTCAAATTCATGAATTCAAGTCATTTACAGCCATTTTAAAACAATCAAAAGATCAATTTTTCTCTAGGCTTATCATTATAAACACTGAATAACATAAAACAAAGTATAGAGGGTCCACTACAGAAGCTAAAAAAAAAAAAATTTTTTTATTACGATAAACCTACCAGTTTTAATTATCTTAAAAGCATGTTATTGTCAATTTCTAATGTGGACTTTGTTACGGTATAGTCTTTATCCGAGAAAACTTGTTCCACCACCGGAATCATGCTGCGAGCAGGCCTTGAACCCATGCTGATGCTATTCCTATGGCTCACGGTTCCATCGCTCAGCCATACAATTGTAATACAACAATGCTGGAAAAAAAAACGTAGTTTGGCCCTTCATGGGTTTGGTGCTAATGTGGGTTACAGCCGCTTTCTACCTTTGAATAGTTTAATTATAATAATTGTTTGCATTGTTAGATACCGTGATGCCTATGTGGATTACAGGAATGTATTTCGCATTGATCCAACAAACAAGGCCGCTCAAGATGGCTCTTCAAGGTACAGTACTTTTCATTTTTGTTGAATTGTTTATAAATTATTAGAACAACAATTGTTTATTGTTTAAACAAAGACAATTATTTCAATCTCTGTAATTTTCCCTCTCCATTTATCTTCGGTTTTTTTTTTGGAGTTTTCATGTAGTCTGGCGGATCCAGGACTGTGTTTTGGGGGAGCTTAAATCCCGATTTTTGCTTTGACAAGCTTGCAATAACAGGTCTCATTTATGCCTCTAGCGATCTTTATAGACCTGTGCAGCCGCTGTGCATGTTTTTTTTTTTTTTTTTGCACACTGTCATAAACACCAAAAAAAGGGAGGCTTCGGGAGGCTTAAGTCTGTTAAGCCCTTCCCCTTAATTCCGCCAACAGTAGTTTTTTTGTAATTGTAATACAACTTTTTAACAAGTAATAAGTATTGTAATTCTAGACTGGGTCCTTATTACTAATTGTGACAGAACATTTATGATTATTGTAAAAAATATAATGCATACTCCAAGCAATGAGATACACGTCATCAGTATTCAATGTTTCAACATAAATTATGTCATCATCAGGAACAATTTTATGATTGTAAATTTGGAAACGGGTAAATTTCAAAATCCGAAATGTCCACTAATGACGACAACATAATTTATGTCGAAATATTGTATCCTGTCACGATGACATGTAACTCATTGCTTGGAGTATGCATTATACTTTCTTAACTTGAAGAGGTAAATTTCAGTTTCTAAATAAATTTTATACTCAATTTTAAAATGTTTCAGATGTATGATGGTGCTTAAGGAGAAAGATGGTTCCTCCTGGAGAGAAAAGTTACCAAAGATAACACAAACTCCACCTCCAACTCTCATACCTCCAGTATTCACAACAGTAGCAAAGAGTACCTCACCAGCTGTGACTACATCCAAACCGGTTGTAACCAGTTCTGTGAAGATGTCTACTGGATTGAAATCATCAAGTCCAGTTGATAGCCATTCAAATAAAAACCTCACGGAGCAAAATGATGATGATAAACAGAAAGGTGAAACGCAAATTGAGTTGGAAGCAAAAAGTGAAAACAATGCAAACATGGCGGCAGAAACGATTTCAAAGAAATTGGCTCAGGAGGAGGGTGCCGCAAACCTGAATAAGGAAGATGATGAAACTTCTATTGAAAAGCAATATCAAGCAGCAAAAGACAAAGGCAACATGCACCATAAAAAGGTAAATATGAGTTCTCACCAGAAAATGAGTTTCATGGTAGTAATATCCAAAATTGAGTTATTGGTTCCTTCTAATAGAAAATAATATAAGCTATAATCTAAATTCATTGGATAAATAGATCCCAAGATATGAGTGCTTCAAATTTTCATGTATAAAACCACAGTTTTGAGAAAATCACCCATGAAACAATCTAAAAATAAACAATAAAAAGATTGTACATCTCAGAAACTTTGCATAGAGGATACTTTCATAAAAGTAATTATTAAGTATTATTATTGTAAGTAATTTATTGTAATGAAAATATATACCATAGTACTAGCAGGATAATCGATTAAAACAAAATTTCTCAAGAAATTGACTTCAGACCTATTATAAAGATTATTTTAATTTGATCTCACTGCACTGGTACACGCGCGTAATGCCGCACGCATGACCTTTTGAGTGATGTGACGTTCAAGGTCAACATGAAGTTTATGTTCACCAAATATGAACAATTAAGGTTAATTAGTTAGGTTGTTATTAACGTTTAAGTAAAAACGCATTTGTGCGCGTAGATGACGTCACGCGTAATGGTTGACAATGAAATTGTTCATGTAACTATTCCTGACCAAGTTCTATGATACCTGAAATTTTCATGTTAATAGGTGTTGTCAATTTTTTTAAAAGCTCTTAACAAAAATTGACAGAAAGAAATAAGAAAACAAAGATGATGAAGATGATGATTTCGTACAGTAACAAGAGCTGATCAGCTATGTAGCGGATCAGCTAATAATTTGGGAGGTTTCACCTAAAATGAGTTGCATTGTTGGAAAAAGAGTAAGGTAGTCAGTAAATCCTTTGTCCAAGCCTAAAGGCTCATAGGGCTGGAGCTTATTTCTAGTTTGAGTAGCGTGAAGCAATAGCAACATTCTGTGTTTTAATAACATGTTCACATTAGCTAAATACTGTAAGTTAGAAATCGTTTTCGTGAGCATTAAAAATTTTTTCTAACTGATGCACACCGATGCATGACTAGCGTGCTAGACTTGCTGCTGTGTCATCGGATGTTGACTGTTCGTGATACTGCCCAGGTAGGCCTAGGTTATTATTATTATTCGTGGATATATATTTATTATTTTTAATTAAAATAAAAATATTGATGATGACATCGGCTGTTATAGGCATTCGTAAAATTGAAGTTTCGTAAAATTGTGGTTCGTAATTTGGGGTTTTTACTGAAATCGCATATGGTACGGAAGGATTGCTATAAGGCAGTCTTCAGACAGTCTTAATGTTATAATGCATGCATGATCTATAGACCGTTGCTATACCACGATCTTAGCAGTTAGCGGTCTTAAATATTAAAGCCTACTCAGAAGAGGTTTTAAATGGTATTGAATCACTTTCAACATGGCATTAGCATTATTTGAGTTGATTGTATTAATAAAATGTATCATAAAATTGAAACTTGTATACAGTATACTTTTTTTGAAAAAATCTAGAGTGGTGTGAGATTAAAATTTGATGGGTACTGGGAAGTTGCTGGGAAGTAACGTGCGATGGACTAGCGTCCCATCCGGGGAGTATCACACTCTAATCTGCTTTATGCTACTGAAACTAGAAATAACCTCCAGTCCTATGAGTCTTCGGCTCAGAAAACGGAAAAGTATATACAGGACAGAAAAAAATCATGACAATTTTTTTTTTTATTTTAGGGTGAATTTGAACAAGCAATAAAGTTCTATAGTGAGTGTGTAGCATTGGACAAGACGCAGACAGTAGGTTACACCAATAGAGCTCTGTGCCACATTAAAATAAATCAGGTAAGTCAGTTCTTGACATTAGTCGACTAAACAGGTTGTATTCGCCGTGTGCTTCGCAAATTCGAGGAGATTGTTCATCCTTGGTTCTTAACCCTCGCTACTCTTTTTTTTGTTCACCTGAAATAATAATTATTGAAATATTTCGTATTGATTTATGTGAGAACTTGCATATCCTGTCCATTTACTTATGCAATGTCTTTAACCATTGATTCTTTCTCCATTCAGCCACTTCTTGCAGAGCACGATTGCTCTACTGCCCTCAAACTGGATGACAAGAATGTAAAAGCATTATACAGACGAGCACTCAGTAGAAAGGTAACAGTGGTCATGTCTTAAAGATTTAATATGTTAAAGTGTTAATTGCCCCTGTTTGTTTAATGGCATATTATAATGGTTAGAGGTGTTGTTTTTGTGCTGCACCTTGATATAAACAAGAGGGTGTAGTATTAAGGAACAGTAGTCTAGCGGTAGGATACTGTATACAATGATGGGAAGCGAGATGAGAAAAAAACTACCAAAAAATATCTGGAAAATATGATTAAATCTAAAAATAGTTATACTGTGCATGCGTTAATAAATCAAGGATGCTTGTCAATTAATTACGTCAGATGATGTGGAATTGACTCTTGGGAATACACTAGGCGTAAACAACATACGAAAAACCTCTCAGCGGCTGTTCTTTATGCCTTTAACAACCAGACACTGCTAACTGAGAAAGCTCCATGGCCATGCGATTAAGATGACTGGGCATAGATCTAGACTTTACTATTTTGAGGTTTGGATCTAATGTTTTTTTAGTTGCAGAATTCCATACTTTCGCTCTGAAGCGAAATTTCAACCTTGTTTTGCCATGTTTTTTGTATTTATATTTTGAATCCCATTTATCCTACTCGGATTGTTGCATATTATATCTATTTTAAATGATGGCAATGTAGTCCTCCAGACTTCGGTCCAATGAATCACACACAATTCTAAACAAATCGGAATGCTTTTAATATTGATGTATATCATACTTATAAGTGCACTACATTTATGCTAATAAATTTTAAAAAATATGTGCTTGCGTGCTTTTTTGTAGAAAATATTTCTTGTTAGAATTGTAGATTTAATTTTTTTTTTGTAAAAATTGCTGCAATTCAGAGTTATGAGTGTGATTTTGGAATAAAAATGAGAAGAAAAGAGCAAAACTAAATGCAATATTTATTGAAATATATGTCATTGAAAACCAATTTTAATTTTTCTTTCTTGGATTTTTCATTTTTTACTTCCGTTTTTAAAGATGCTTAAAGAATATAGACTGGCATTAGTGGACCTGAATACACTGCTTAAAGTTGATCCGACAAATAAAAGTGCCACCAAAGAATTGCAGATTATCAAAGATCTATATAGAAATGTAAGTACAGTCACCACCAATGTCATCCGCATTGATCATCATCATCATCATCACCATGGTAATCATCATCATCACCATCATCATCACTGTCGTGGTTGTCGTTGTTGTAATTGCTGACGTCCTCATCATCATTACCATCATCATCAGTATCATCATCACCACTACTGTCATCGTCACCAAAAAACATCTTCACCGCCATCATCATCTTTACCGTCAGCATGAACATAATCTTGATCGTCGTCGTCGCCATCATCATCATAAACATAATCATGATCATCATCATCACCATATCATCATCATCATCACCACCACTGTCATTGTCAGCATTGTCGTTTTCATCATCATCATTGTCACGACGATCATCATTGTCACCACCAACATCTTAACCACCATCATCATTATCATTGTCATCACCATCATCATCATCATTATCCTAGTCATCATCATCATCATCACCATTACCATCATTGTCATTGTCATCATTGTAATCGACATAGCACCATTACCATCATCATCTTAATTGTTATTATCAGCCATGAACGATACATAGGTTTCAATATTTTTTTCTGATATCAGTTCATTTTGTGTGATTCAACGTAGGGAGTGCAAGAAGAATTTTTGCATTTTAGTGAAATTTGAGCTGCTTGCCTATGTCAATGTCTCATCATTGTACAATTGCAAACGTATTGTCTTATCACTTGTCAGGAATTGCGTGTGAAACAGGTAGAATCCGAGCAGGCTGCAAAAGTATCATCAACCTCACCGCCATCACCACCCACATCAGACAAAAGTGAAGTCACAACCAAAAAGAAAACGAGCAATAGAAAGAAAATACAGATTAAAGAAGTTGAGGGCAGCAGTGACGAGGATGAGGTAATTTTTATTCTTTAATTTAAAAGGGCATTCCTTCCAAAATACACCCAAAAATTCAAATATCTTAAAAAATTTACTTGTTCATCATTTCTGAAGTAATAAACATTAGTATATTTTTCGTTTTTTCTTGAAGAGAAAAAAGGTAGTATTATTAAATTATTTTAGCTTTAGATGATTTTTTGGATAATTACACAGACTATAGATGTTATTTGCGTGGATGTCGCCTAGGCCCCTCTCTTTACAGTAAGCGCCATTTTTGCATGTGATACACATAGATCGCCGATGTTTTTTAGATTTAAACTCTTCACATAAGCAAAGCTAATACAGATTCATCTGTATTTTTTAGGTTCTACCCAAAAAAATAAAATGTTTTTATTTTGCATTTTTTTATACTTGGAAATAATAAACTGACATATGATATTGTAGATCTGAATCTGAATAATTTTTATTTCACACAAACAAAAAATAACAATGCATTATATAAACAGTATATAAATTACAGTAAGTGTGAAAATGGACATCCACAAACAATTAAGCAATCGCTTTTAGACTGTGGCGGCCTAATGGAAATATAGCGAATTAGATATAAATATAGTATAGTATATAAAAAAAAAATAATAATAATAATAATAAAAACAATAAAAGAAAAAAAAATGATAAAAAAGTAATAAATGTATACAACATTATACAATTATTTCATTACAATATAATCATTATAGCATTAATAAAAAAAAGAAAATAGTGACAATATAATAGAGGAGTAATTATATTCGGCACACTTTACATATATTATTATTATTACATAAATTATTATTATTACATAAATATGTTTCTTTTTTATAATTATCTACGTTCTTCTTTGTTAATTCCTTTTTAAATAATGATAAGGTTTTAGACACTTCACATAAGCAAAGATCATTATTATATTTATAAATGTAAATATAATTTATTCAAAATTTGAATGTTTTAATTTTTTGGGCTTTTAATGATGTGCACTGTAACATAGAGACTTAAGTTCAAATATATTGCAACACTCCTTGTGTCTAAACTGGAGGGTCGAATACAAGTTTATATCACACTGTCTTTTAGATGTGACATTAAGCCATTCACCCCCAGAAGGGCCTCACTGAACTTTTGGGGTTATATCTGGTTTCTCACACTAATTGAATCAAATCAAATTTTTGAGGTCTCACCACAAACTGAGTCTCATGGTAAGACATCAAAATTGAGTTATTGGTATCTTTGAATAGAGCATAATATAAGTTAAGTAACGTTCGTTGGATAAGTAGATCTAAAGATATGAGCATTTGAAATTTTCATGTATGGAAATACATCTTTTTTTTTTGGAAATTCAGAAAGACTGGTTATAAATTTCAGAAAATCTGCACGAAAACAGACCTAAAAAGTGAATCATAATTTAATACAAGTACTTGTACTCATAATTGATTAAAACTAAAATTTTTTTTAAAATTAGACCTATTTTGTTGATTATCTAATAATTTGATCTCATCTGTGAGGTGACTATTTTTGTGGTGATACCTTAAAACAAAACTTACAATATTGTCAGGGGCAAGCAAGAGGCATATGCACAAATAGGTAACCTGGTCGGTCTAATTCAACCTGGTCTAGCCAAAACGTGATGACTGGCAAATCTTATTATTATTTTATTTATTTAACAGGGGCATTCGTTTAAAAGCATTGCGCTTGTTGTAATGTTCCTTTTCAGATGTTGTCGTTGTTATTGAACTTTTCTGAATAAATTGAACTTGATGTGAGAATATTTCTTCTAATATTATTATTATAATAAGGAATCCAAGAAGGATAGTGAAGCCAAAACAGAATCTACAATAAAGCAACCAGAACCCACAAATGTGGCGTCACCAGAACCAGTGACCGAAGAACCAGAAATGCAAAAATCCAAAGAAAATGTAGAAGAAATTACAGAAAAGAAAGAACCAATGCAAGCTGAGAAACTAAAGACAAGTCCAACAAATACCAAAACAAATGGACCAACAAAAAACGAAGGAAAGAAGAAGAAAAAGAAAAAGTCACCTGGCAAAGCTGCAAACAGTGTTCCAGTAGATACCACACCGGTCGAACTGAAGGCTGTGAGTTTAATCGATATTATTGCTACATTTGCTAAAATTGACTGCCTAGTAAGGGACAATATTAGTTCAGTAGCTAAAAGATACTGAAAACCACAATTCAATGGTGTCACCAAAGAATGACACTGGATTACTGCAGTAGATTTATTATCAATAGATTACGGCAGTAACTGCAGTAGAATCATTTTGATATGGTCCAAAATAATAATACAATTTTATTCATGCCAACTTTGTGTTTTCCATTACTTAGCAATCTGTGTGTCTAAATTTAGTTGATATATTTTTAATGCCATTTTGGAATGAACTTGCCCAAGTTCGACTGTATTCATATGAATACAATTAATTTTGTAATATAATATGTATAATACAAATATATAGATATGCATGAGAGGACAAAAGAAAAATTATGTAAAAGGAAGACTGAGAAACCTACCACATGTTGATCATATTGTACATATGATTGAAGTAAAGATGTTAGCTGGTAAATGTCAAATACAAAAAGTACAACTATAGAATGTATAAAGTGCAAAAATGATCACCATAGCATGTTTGCATTAATTAGAACGACCTCTCAAATGTTGCACTTTATGTCACTGTGGCTATTATAATCCAAAATGTGGTAGGTAGGCTGTGCAGACTGTAGAAACGAGTGCGTGAAAAAGTACGGCTAAGTGCACCACGCTAAATATGGTTAATTCTATAGCTCATATTGCAGTTCTCATTGTGATGGACAGTATTCAGTCGTTCGTATTGTATTTGGTAGTTGTATTTTGTACTAATTTTGAATCTATTCAACATGTATTTAAAGTGTTATTGGAAATATTTCAACAGTTTCTTTTGAATGTTTTTTTTTTTCTTTGTCAGGCAACACCATTTGAATTTACACAAACCTGGGCGAGTATACATAACAGACCCGATAAGCTTGAGTATTTAGCTGCTCTAATCATGTTAATGCAACCAAGCAAACTACCCCAAAGTAAGTAGAGTGTTTTATTTAAGCATCTTGTTTTCAAAGTGATGCTTATCAGTGCTACTGCTTCTTTTCATCTAATTTACATGCAACAACAATTAACTTTGAAATTATAGAATTTATCCAGGTATGGATTCAGGGTGCCATTTCAGAGGTTACCAGAGCCAACACAGCCTAATTGGATAGTCCAACCAGGTGCCAAGTCTTCTATTTGGATTTGGTAAAGAAAAAAAGCTTTTCGGAATATTCTGTAACCATTTTTCCAGTTTTCTAAGTTTTTTGTTTGTGTTGATTTCCCCTGACTGCAGCGCTGGTGGCCCTTTTTAGGACGGGTCTCAAGCATTTGGGGCTGCCACACACACATTATTATTCATCAACTTCATTAAATAATTAATTAGAAAATTTGTATTTTGAATTGTGACTAAAACATCGTGAAAATAGTTAAATGGAAAATAAAATAACAATTTTGGCACCAATAATGCCAGATGGTGGTAAGAACATATACTGAAATGTCGGCTTTATTTATTTATTGCAGTTGTAAGCCATTCTTTAGATGGAGAACTACTAACAGCGCTGGTGAATTGCCTAAATACTGTCATTATCCAGAAAGGTAAGTTTAAACTTTATAAAGGTGAAAGAACAAAGCTTTAGTGTCAATTACCTTCCCAATTTTAAAACAAAAAATTGATTTCCCTTTGGAAAAAAAATAAGTTTGTTTACATGGTAGATAATGGTAGTGACAAGGAAGATATAGGTAGTTAACAGGGTTAAAACTATAAAAAAAAACTACCGTACATTAGCCTTGCTATCAACCACATAAACACATTATTATCCCATTATAACCAGTACATAGGAAAATACATCCATTAATAGACTACTTAGAACTGACATCATAACAATCAATTACTTCATGACTTTAAGGTATCAATAACATCAATAAATATACTACCTAGTTACTAGTTAGTTTTCTGTGGTCTAGGTAGATCCTCCTAGTAATTTAACATGGTAGCCCCACCTAGTTGGAGGGTGTTGTTTTTTTCAAAGGGCTGTTTTCTTTTTCCGTCAACCGGTGGATGGGTGGATAACCTTTATCCATATACTCGCCTGGTATTTAAAATGGTGGAAGTCTGCATTCAGGTTGCTTGACCCTGGTTTGAGTATTTTGCTATTCTCCATGTATTACAGCTGGATGCTAGTAACAAGTTAATAGCGCACCATCTTTTAGATGAGACTTAGAGCCATTCACTGTATGTGCAATGTACATGTTAAAAGATGCAATACAATCTTTGAAAAAACTAGGGGATTGTCTCCCGGTGTACTGTCCAATCACCACCAGAAGGACGCCATTGTAAACATGTCTTTGGCTTAATGATGTATAACATTGATATTTTTCAGTTCTAATAATTAATGTTGAAACTTCTCTGTTATTTTATTTCTTTTTCTTAGATGTTGATATAGCGTTCAAGGTTTTACAGTATCTACCAAAAGTTCAGCGATTTACCACTGTTATGATGTTCCTCTCATCAGCAGATAAATTAGGTAAGTGGAATATAGAATGTCCTTTCTTTCTTTATTGCCAAAAAAAACACATACAGCATGGCAATAGGGGGGTTAAAAAAAACCAGATTTCTCTAATCGGGTTTAACCCCCTTTACAAAAGTTTACATTGAAAAAAATATACATGCTACGAATTTCAACAGAAGTATTGTTCCATAATTGTGCACCTTAAAAACTAATCCAAAATTTTCCTAAAGAAATACGAGGTCGCGGTAACGCTAAATTAAAATTATTATTAAATATTGTGTTATGAAGATGTTCAGTACGTAAAAAGTAATACAACTGAAAGAACCAATTGTGTACCATAGTTTGGTCATTCCATGTCAAATCACCCAATGGGTTAAACCCTACCTTCTTCCAATTTGCTCAAATTTTATTTTTGGGTTAATTTTGGTCAAAAAACCCAAAATTCCAAATTTTAACGCCATGTGATCAACGGTTTTCGAGTTTTTCAAGCTTTTTTCAAATGCTTGTATCTCCGCAACGTGCAGATCAATTTTGTTGAAAGAGGTGTCTTTGGAAAGCTAATTATTTAAGCTTTCCATTTCTCTTATTATATTTCCATATATAATTAATTTAAATAAGTAAACAATTTTTTATTTGCTTTGACCTTGTATTTGACCTTGTGGGACACGTTTTTTTAAGATGAAATTTTACAAAAAATCTAATTAGTATCTACACAATATAAAAAACTAGAGATATATTATTTTTTGTTTGCTTTTTATGGCATTTTAAAGTTGGTTTATTGGAAAATTTCTTGTCTTTTATTATGCTATCAAGTTTCATTTGATATTCTGCTTGGTTAACCTTTGTACATGCAATCAAAGAGCAATTCATACAATACAATAAGAAACATAAGAATTTTTTTTTAAATAGGAACTTTACAATAATCTCAAAAGAGAACAAAAAATAATATCTCCAATTTTTTTATAATGTAGATACTAGGTGGCAGAAAATTTTCACAAAATTTCACCATAAAAAAACGTGTCCCACTAGGACAAATCAAATAATAAAAATATACTTATTTAAATTAGTTATGAAAATATAATAAGAGAAATGGAAAGCTATAATTAGCTTTCCAAAGACACCTCTTTCAACAAAATTGATCTGCACGTTACGGAGATATGAACATTTGAAAAATGCTTGCCGTGGCCATTTTGCGTATAATCGCAAGAATCGCGCGTAACTCGAAAACCGTTGGTTGCATGGAGTTAAAATTTTGAATTTTCGGGTTTTTGACCAAAATTAACCCCAAAATAAAATTTGAGCAAATTTGGAGAAGGTAGGGTTTAAAATTACAATTTTTTTGGGTGATTTGACATGGAAATGAACCTATTAAACTGAAAAACTATAATTAATAATTATAGCGAGTATCACTACATTAATAAAAGTCGGAAAACTGATTTTAGTGAACGTTAGAATAATTTTGACTGTTTCGTGTTGCATCTAGACTTGGGTATTTAAACAATAGTTATAGTCCTAATAATCCCACTAATCCGTTCGTTATTTTTTCATGTAGTTACAGAACGGGTCAACGAGAAAATACATGATTATACATACCATTCTTTTAAGCTGGGGTAAAATAAGTTTAACAGTCAAATTGACTAAAACTAAAGCTTTTTGATAGTGAGGTTCTAATAATAGGCACGATTAATATTATTGTATAAATTTATTTGTCATTACTTGTATTTTTAACATTAAACCAGCCCACAGTTATTTGGTACTCTACACTAAACTAGATGGATATAATTGAGAAACATCTAAAATACTTTTTGTCGAAACTTATTCTATAATAAATATTTTTTCATACACATATTATTATACTTGTATACACAATAAACAAAAACAGTAATAGCTCTTTTAATACATGTTTAATCTGTGATAGTATCATATTTAATATTGAAATGTTTTATTTTATTTTGTATATAACGTCATATGAACGTATATTTTTAGAAACAGATTTACGTTCAAATAACGTAATTAACAACGTTCAAAATAACGTTTTCACAACGTTATTTAAAAATGACATGGAAACGTTTTTA
>JAOTQE010119860.1:0-12686 GCA_025631205.1 Nesometra sesokonis
GATTTTCCTATTGAAAGTACACATCAAAGGGATGCACATTCTTAAATTCACGGCTCATATTTTTGGCCAAAATTCAATTTTCGGTCGTTAAATTGACAAAAATAAATCTCACTATTTTTGGATCTCCAAACTTGGGAGCTCTGCTAATTTAAGTTCTTGTTAAGCCTATATAAATAGAGTAGTAGGTCTAAATATCGTCTCCTACTATTATTAATGAAAAAGCTGGACCTGTTGAACGAATTTAAAAGAGACGATTTAATGATATTCAATTTTAAAAACTTTTAAATGTTTTAATTGTTATTGTTTGAGTGATTGATTGGCTTGTTGATTAATTAATTAATTAGGGCCTAACTAATTAATTAATAGTAATAATACGTTGTGTAATATTAATTTTGTGTTTTAATATAATTATTTCATGAGAATTAACGTGTTGTAAAACTCTGAAGTCTTATTTTTTACTCATGTATTTTATTATGTGGCATTGTATTTTAAAGTGTGTTTCTCTGTATCCAGCTTATCACAATAATTTTAACCCATTTATTCTTTGCTCTCTTTTCTTTATTCTGTATTCAAACATATTTATACAGGATAACATAGGCTTTTCAGGAAAGATCTGAAAACTGTTTTACATATGGTCCTGTGTTAAAAGCGTTAATTAATTATGACGGAACATATAATAATTAAAATTGGTACGACTACATAAAATTACATAAAACTGAAAACAACAACAGTAAAACAAATTGCAAAACCTAATTGAAAAAAAAATCATTGTTATAACCCATTTTATTGTTACAATATGTATAATTGGATATTGTACGTAAACTGGTCATGTAACTGTAAATTCTATTTTTATGTAATTTTACGATATTTATCATTTATAATTTTAACTTTATTCAAATATATTAGAAAAAAACACGGACTCAATGAGAAACAACATTTTATAAATTCATGATTATGGTTTTGTATTCTATATGTTGAATTTGGGTGTATAAATAAAGAGATTATTATTACTAAAGTTGCATCGCATGTTGAGGGCGTGATTCCAATTTATTGATGAGTAACACAAACACAGTATTTTCCATACTGGATGATTTTTTAGTTAATATCATGAATATTCTAAACTATGTACTCGGGCATGTGTAATCGTTTATGTAATATGTCATAGTAAGCATAACAAATACATTTATTGATATTCAATAGAAACATAGAAACCGATAGCGTCTGAGGTAAGCCTCTAACGTTTTAATTGTGTCCAGTGGCGGAGAAGGGGAGCTTCCCCTACCCCACCCCCTCCCTGCAATAGACCCGACAAATTGTTTTGGGGTATGACAAATGGAAGACAAATGAAAAAGAGATGTACATCTGGTGTATGTGGAGACTCCTAGGATAATCGGATGTGTTAATTCAAGCATTTTTTTTTTGTCAAAACAAAATCAGGATTTAAGCGTCCACACCCATCTACACATAGCTCCCCCAAATCACAATCCTGGATCCGTCCCTGGTAGTGAGTAGTATTCTGTGAATGCTAGTGAGGTAGTACCGGCCCAGACTGGCATTGTCCACGCCGATTGTATGTAATGTTGTCGGGATGTTTCTACACTCAAGCGTAGTGGTTAGGGGCGCCAGAAATTGCCGAAGGGGGTGCTCGTTTCCCCTATTGCCGCCCCATTGGCACGTTCTTTATGGTGCGATTTAAATTGCCGAAGGGGGTGCTCGTTTCTCCTATTGGCGCCCCATTCTTTATGCTGCGATTTATAATTTTGTGTTGCTTTCTCACTCTTCTTCCGAAGTTGGGTGCTCATTTCCACTGAAGGGATGCTCGGGGCCCAGATTTTTTCCATTTGTATCCTAAATCGATTGTTTTTTTTGCCTCCGAAGGGGAGCTCGAGCACAATGAAAACCCTCCTCCCCAAGCTATGCCACTGGTAATTTTGTCGGTAACATCAAGCATGAAAAAAGAAAAGTTGAGTATGCAGTAACCTTAACATATTTCTGCTTAGTTGTTTTTTTTTGTATTTAGGCATTACATGATTTTTTTAGTTACATTATTTTGGTTTTTTTTCTGTTCTTATATGTTTTATTGATAGATTTTTTTGTTTTGAGTATTTATTTATTGGTTAATGTTATTTATTAATTTATTTTGTAATTAAATTAAGTAACTAATTACGGTAAATGGTTATGGTTAAATGATTATGGTATTTATATAGCGCAAAAAACAAGGTCTTTATGCCATCGCTTAAAACAAGTGTTTCATTCATTTTCCAGATCACCCTTTCTTGATTTCGAAGTTCAGACTGACGAGCGAAGCAGGCAATTTAAGCTGGGGGGGGGGGGCGGCGAGGCCACCGGCAGGGGACCAGGGACCGAAGGCCCGGAAAATAATGTGTTACTTTACATGCTAAAAGACACATTCCATCAAAATGTCCCGTATTCCTGATCAGCCTGTCTTGGTTTCGAATTACTACCAAAGGAGGAATACTGTACTGGAAAGGAAGAGAGGCGACGTTTGAAAGTTCATGCCAAACCAACCTTTCCATAGAAACACTCGAATACATTAATAAGATTTTCAAAGTGTCACAATTTAACGCCATCTATCATTTTGAACGAGAAAAACACATCTGAACCGAGATGCGATATTTTTTAATATAAACTTCTATATGTTCGGAAATGCCACCCTATAAAACGTGGTATTCAAAATCTGAGCCATTATTAAATGTGTAAAGCTCTTCGGTTGGGATTGGTTTATGATAGCCACTTTTAATGTGCCACCTCTCAAGCCCGTAATCAGGATTGATCCAGACATGAGGGTGCATTGTGCGGGGGAGGGGAAAGTAGTTTACCAAGTTTATATTGCAGAGATGAATTCCGGGTGGACTTACAAATAAAAGCACATGAAAATACTTGGTAAAGGATGAATTCTCCACACTGAATCGCAATATAAATATATCATGAATATTCAATAAGCTGCCCGTGCAGTTTCATACTGGGAAAAAAATGTTGTTACAGAACATTGACGTTGTCCGCGGTCTAGGAGGATGAGGATCATGAGGGTACGGCTGGGGTTGCCAACTCCTACACGGCCCACTTTTACCCATCTTACGGCACCCGAATCGTCTACTTGATAATCCAAGTTTAACCAGGAATTGACAAGCACAAAATGTTTGCCCTGTTTGGAACCATTTTTTCAGGCGCGGAAACAAGGGGGAAGGTGGGGGGAAACGGACCCGGGCGATAAAAGTGCAACAATTGCGCCACTCCCCCTTGAGTTGGTGCGCCTGGTCAAAAATTAACCATAAAAACCCAAAACACGCGTAAAATAGGGTACCAGGACACGAAAATGGGGAAATGACCCTTTTTTCCCGTCAGAATAAAACGGGCGACCACTCCCACCCGGATCTAGAAGTTCCCCCTCCCTTTCGGTGGATCCTGGATTCGCCTCTGATTTTGCCAGTTTTTCGTTTTTGTCACTTTCCATAACGCCGGCCGCCCATATTCGCCGGCCCTAGTATTTGAAGGTATTCCGCAACCAATTTTGGGATTGCCACGGCAACTGCTGAAACCTCCCACTCCCTGATCCACTATTGGCCTATAATACAACAAAGAAGTTAGAAGTTTCTCGATGAGATCCGGCTCTGTGCAATTCTCCTATGGAATTTTGTTTTGATTTGTTATTCTCTAAATCTCAAGTTGTTGACCGATCATTTATATTTTTTTTTACAATTTTCAGAATGTTCCTTATTTTCTTATGTTTCTTATTGTCTTATGTTCCTTATTTTCTTATATTATGTTCCTTATTTTCTTATGTTCATTATTTTCTTATGTTCCTTATTTTCTTATGTTCCTTGTTTTCTTATGTTCCTTGCTTTCTTATGTTCCTTGCTTTCTTATGTTCATTGTTTTCTTATGTTCCTTATTTTCTTATGTTCCTTATGTTCTTATGTTCCTTGTTTTCTTATGTCCATTGTTTTCTTATGTTCCTTGGTTTTTTGTTTTCTATTTTCTTATGTTAGTTGTTTTCTTATGTTCCTTATTTTCTAATGTTCCTTATTTTCTTATGTTCCTTGTTTTCTTATGTTCCTTGTTTTCTTATGTTACCTTGTTTTCTTATGTTCCTTATTTTCTTTATTTTCTTATGTTCATTGTTTTCTTATGTTCCTTGGTTTCTTATGTTCCTTGTTTTTAGAATGTTCTTGTTGAGTGTTGTCCGAGCGGGTAAAACCTTTGAATTATAATCTGAAATTACATAACTTTCAAGTCCCGTTCTGGACTAGCATTTTTAAAAGGTTTCCAACTGTTAATTATTTCCATGTAAAACTCTGCTTTAATGTTGGCCGAACAAGTAAGACGTTTGACTTATAAGTGAAATAAAATTTACGCATGGGTTTAATTCATCTGCACGACGACTATACACAAAATGTAAAACAAGCGATTTCTAACTTACGTACAGTGGCCATTACTATACCAACTGCGGCTCAGATATGGACAAACAACTTTTCACTGCTTTTCGTTTCGTTAAATTTAATACTGTAATAAAATAGACAAAATACTCCCAGTGTAGTGTGTTAGGTTACAGTAGTAGTAGTAGTAGTAGTGGGAGTAGTGGTAGTAGTAGTAGTAGTAGTAGTAGTAGTAGTCAGGCGCGGATCCAAAGGGGGGCCCGACGGACCCTGGCTCCCCCCCCCCCTTTTGAAACCAAAAAATGTATTTTTTGCACCAATTTTTAATAAAACAGGCAACCACGCCCACCCGGATCTGGAGGTTGCCCCCCCCCCCCTTTCAGAGGATCCTGGATCCGCCCCTGGTAGTAGTAATAGTGGTAGTGGCAAGCGAGTTTCTGTCAATTTAGGCTGATTTTTCAGACTTGTTAAAATTTTCTACCGGGACAGAATTCCCCTCCAAGATCCAGTCCCACCTCGTATAGATCCAGAGGTTCTGCAAGAGGTACCAAATATTTTAAACCCATTAAAGAACACTTAGGGAGGAAACTTCCGAGTGTGCCAAATGGTTGGTTATACAGTACATACCGGTTCCCAACAATACAGTCCATCAATTTGATTTGATTTTTTGGTGGGTGGATTAAGTGGAGATTATCAGGCTTAATCACCCCTAAAATGTAACTGAAGGTTTTAACGACAATCGTATAGAATGGATTGCTCGTTTCCTCTGAACATCCATGCACTACGGGATAAACCACTGAATGCAATGTATGAAACACCATTATAATTTAATAGTAATAGGCCTAATAACAATTTTATTACCGGAATTATTGGCTTTACTACGCAACTTTGAATTGTGTTACTAGAATACCACCACATACCACTCTATAGAAATCATAACCACAATTATAGATATTAATTACTGTAATTTTCTTTGCAATAGGAAAGTTTTATTACTGGTACCGACATAATACATCTCAAGTAGGACAGACAGATTTGACATTGATAATACATCACTGGTAGTAGGACAGACAGACAGATCTGGCATTGATAATGCATCACTGGTAGGACAGACAGATCTGACATTGATCACAGGTAGGACAGACAGATTTGATATTGATACTACATCACAAACGTATTTTATACTTCCATGGACAGTTTGAAATAGCGCCCACTATATTGAGCTACGATATTGTTCCATAAGAGCAAATATAAATATGAATATTCTGAACAATCTCAAGAAAAATTCAACTTTCTACGATGAATGGTTGCTAAGATACGAATGTCAAATAACATGTTGAGGTCAAAGGTCAAATATGGAATATTGGGCCATTTTGAGGAAAAGTGCTCCATTAGAGCCAATATAAACATAAATGTTCTGAACAACCTAAAGCAAAAATCAGCTTTCGACAGTAAATGGTTTGATTCCGATAGCTCGTTTTATGGTAGTCGTGCTGCATTGCAAAGAAAGAAAAACCCTATATTAACCTATGATGTCATTTATTTATCCTTAAATGTTGAATTACTTTTGATGCATAAATTAACGATAAATAATACAAATTAAGGGCACAAACATAGCTTTAATTATAAATAAAAAAAGTTGATTGTAAAAACTCACCGGAAACACCATTTTTGCTTAAAATTGACCGGTGCCCTGTGCTCTACTAGTGATATTGTGTCAGGAGGAGATTAATACGGTAGCCAAGATTTGAACTCCAAGTGCTGAACCCCACCTCTTCTTGTCAAATCTCTAAGATTTTGCATGGTTTTCTCGCGAACTAACACTTTTAACACTATTATGCAGGTCTATTTATGCTTTTAGTGGGGTTTTTTGGCTAAAAAATATGGCATTATACTGTATTTTGAGTAGAAACATGAAACTTGGTGGGTAAACCTGGGACATGAAAATTTGTTGTTTGGCCTCGGATAAAGTCCGATTTCTTTAATAAGTCTGTAAATATTCATCCAAGAAACACAAAAATAGTTGCAAACGGTTCTATTCAACCTTACTAGCAATGTATACTATAAAAGGATATTTCATTAGTTATTTGTAAACCTTATTCCCAACCTCTTTTGGCACATACTGTATTTATATACTCCAGGAGATAACTGGATTTAATGAGAATTTTTGGTGACTAAGATTTTTTAAGCTCATATGTAAAAAAGTTATGCCGATTAAAAAAAGCAGTCTTTTTTACCCCACTCAAGATATTTTGGCCATTTAAGCCAGGCGACATTGTTTGCAATTATTTCCATGTTGCTAGGGTGTATATTTCACATATGAACTTTATGTAAGGCCAACGGTAAAAAAAATTGATTTGAGATTACATACAAAGTTTTATGCTTCTACTCAAAAATTAAGTACTAGGAGGCTAAGGAAGCCCACTATTTAGGATCTGTATACAGTATTACCAAATACATATTACATTGTAATAATGAAACGAAATTTTAAATAATACCATAGTAGGCCTTCACCATTAGTAAATGTAGTAATGTATAATTTACATGCTTTAATATTTGTTTAAAATAGCAATACAAGTCTAACTAATTGAGTTGAATATTTATAAACGGATTTTAATAATAAACTATAATTCAATCAAGATGTAATATTTATATAATATTGAATGCATGGAGATACCGGAAAATATTGCATGAGTTGTGGCAAAATAGTGAACAAGTAGTCAATAAGTCCAATTTTTGCCAAAGCGACTACACTATTTTTCCATATCACATAGGCTTTCAATAAATCAACTCTCAAAGTTTTGCCCATAATAGGACAAATTAAAATTTAATTTTGACATCTATGATCACCAGGCTGCTTAATGTCAGTATCTTTTTAATTAGACCTACAGAAATAGGAAGTAATGGAACTAAATTTTCAATGGACAATTGCTTGTAAAACAAAAAAAGCTTTGTTTTGACAATGAATAGAGCAATTGTGTTTTTTTGGGTTAAATCTGGTGTAAATACAACTTAACTAAGCATACATTGTCCAATATACAAGATATTAAAATACTTTGATAATCACAATTTACCCATAAATATTAACAAATAATTAACTTTTAAGTTTAACAATAAATAGTACAGTATTGGCAATCCAACAACCAACAGAAATACAGTAATCACATATATAGAAAAAAATTGCATTTCAAAAGATAATGAATTAGGCAAAAAAGTAATACTTTGTTTTCCCTCACCATTTGAAAATTTAAAATAAGGCAGAATTTAAAAAAAAAAGTATTTACTAGAAAAAAAAAGACAAAAATGACCTTGCATAACAGTTACTGGAACAAAATGAAGGTGCTTATAGCAATAATGTATTACTTTTGTTACCCTATACACTGTAAATAAAATGTATTCAATTTTTGAGGCAGGGCAGTGAAGAAAAAGTTTCTGAAAAATGTTGACAGTATATTTGCTTGATTATCATATTTACATTCCTAATTTGTACACTACACCATCATTTAATCTTAACCATCTACACATTACCTCTTATCATACAGATATAACATTACAGCATTTTCATAAAGCCTATTTCCGTGTCTTTTTAGTCAACACTATCAATAACCAAAAACAAATTTCCTTAGTCTCTCCAGTTCTGTCAGACATTTAGTGTTGGTATAAATATGGGTCTTTTAAATTTTAATTTTCTCTACATCTAGTAATCATTTTGAAATTACTGTAAAATATAAATTGTTGAAAATGATGGGACAAACGTAAAAAATATGGTGTTTCTTGGCCTTTTCTATTAGATTAAATATGAAAGTATGCCTTGTGAGTAATTTAAGACCAATTATAATCAGATAGGATGACTGGTTGCTGAGATATAGAGCGCAAAACAGCTTACATCACAAAAACAATAGGTAGCACATTTTTCCCAAAATTACAGTCATTAGTGCCTGAATGGTTTTGTGATTGTACATTATAAAATAGGCATTTTGCAATGAGACAAAGGCTGCAATCTATTGTTTGTGACATAAGATACTGTGATATCACCCTTGAACTTTAACAATATAAATAGTTGTGTGAAACTTGATTATGATGTTTACCTGGCATCTGCGAGCCCCCACATTTGAATCCTATGTATGCCGATTTTTTTCCATTCTCAAAATCTAATTGTTCTGTTTTGTGAATATGATAGTTTACTATTTTTTTCAGATATACTCTGTATTGTTTTTTTTAAAATTTACTCTATGTATAAAAACACGACTAACAACGTGGCATTTTCAGAGGGATTGTTGGCTATAAGCTTTTTTCGGCAGGTTAGCTGAGACACAGTTTTACTGGAAAATTATGTATGGCAAATTATACACAGGAGATTTGGATGTGTATGGAGAAATACACTCTTGGATTGCGCTCTAGTTATTATTATCATTATCATTTTTATTATTACTCATAAATAGTTTCTACAGTACATTTGTTTCTTCTTCATGTTTGCTCAAGCAATAAAAGTCACCATCACCAAAAATTAGAAAACTACAACTGATTTTGGTTTAATAAAAGATTGTGTACTAATCTAAATTCTTGCTTTAATCATGTTTTATTATTTACAATCACAAGAGACTGTGTTATCAAAAGCTGCTAAAATGACAACTCTTTAATAAGCCACCTTCAACAAACCCTAGTTTTAAATTGTTCTACATAACATTCAATCCTTAGCATATTAAAAACCTTTCGGGTTTCACTTTGAATTAAATGTGGTAGCCAATTTATTTACTTTAGCACAATTGCCATACCCCTCATAATTTTTCTCTATCACTATCACAAGGCAATGTATTACCTGGGCATATGTTTACCTACTATCATTAAACATGCAGATTAACATCCTACTGAGGCCTAAAATTATAATTTTTATCATTAATTCATAATTCCCTTATGTCTTTCTATATTGGAATAAGCACAATATGCTATTTTTTGTGTAATGACGTGAAAAAAAAGTCAGTTATATAAATAAACAGCATTTTGTGACCTATGACCTATAACCATAAACAAAAAATGGTAGCAGCAGAGGGAAACATAGTTACTAATACTTTTTAATAATTTAGGTCTAAATACCCCCTTTTGTCTGCAGTTGACTAGTTGTCAACCACGTGATAAGGGTTAATTCCATAGATTTATTATACGGCTAGATGGTGAACTTAACATTGTAGTATTCCAGTCCCATGTAGGCGCCTACTTTTTGATTTCGTCGGGTTACGTCAAACACATGCAAGTTAAATAATAATAACCGTTTTACAATTATTGTTTTTTTAACATTCTTTTGTTACACAAATTATTTACATATGTCACACATATTTTATGTTGTCAATATCTCTAGATTTGGATTAAATTTACTTTCATTTATTGATAAATTTGAAACTTCTATGAGAGATTGCGCATGCGCAATTTTGATGTATCATCAGCCTTAGAAAGTAACACGATTTGATTGGTTGGATTCCGGAATAGTAGGCGCACACATGGAACTGCACTTTGGGGCTATGTATTCTGTGGAAGTTCACCATCGAGCCGTAAATAATATATCTATGGTTAATTCCTATATTTGTATAAATGAGCAATCTTGTTTTGCATGAATAACTTTAGTAATTAACTCTATAAATCTAGAATATTTTCAGTTACATTGTTATGCATTATTTTCAAAACATCATTAGTTTCTTTATTCAATTTCTTAGTAATGAAATTACAATGGTAAGCTACTAAGAAGCCATACTTACAAAGAGCAAAAACATCAAGTAGAAACAATTATAAATTGTATTTGTATAATAGCATAAAATAACCTGCTGGATCCAATACAAAATCATACTTGATTATGAATGATAATATATCAAAGTGTTTTGCATCGACAGTGCAGGTATTTAATAAAGATGTATTAAAACAAGGTGTTTAAGACTCAACGACTCAATCTGATATCTCACAACCAACTCGAGGAAGATGGCCCGATTGTTGCAT
This sequence comes from Nesometra sesokonis, assembly GCA_025631205.1. Taxonomy (NCBI): domain Eukaryota; kingdom Metazoa; phylum Echinodermata; class Crinoidea; order Comatulida; family Antedonidae; genus Nesometra; species Nesometra sesokonis. Next base: position 10,383 of record JAOTQE010119860.1, read on the forward strand.
TTTTTATCATCTTGGGTGTATGTGGTGGTTTCGAGCATGGAGATGACATTACCTAATTTAACCAAAACAAAATATGATAAAAACATTAAAACAAACATTTAAGTGGCCTAAATAAAACCAAAGTCAACAAGCTTACATGTGATTTAAATTAAAAGAAGTACAGTAGGCTAGACAAGATCTGGCAAGATATTTTTTAATTTAAATATTAACAAATCTGGAGATACTATTTCAAATTTGTTAGTTTTCATCAGTGCATACCAGCCAGAAAAATCAGAGTGATATGCATTGCTGGTTCAAGCATCAACTGCAGTTCACATAAACTGTAGGAGTAATAAAACACCCATCCAGGTGTGCAATGCAAAATGCAAAAGGTACTTTTTTATTTTTTTTTTAAATAACACACCCCTTCAGGTGTTAAATGCAAAATGCAAATGAAATACATGCCATGACTAAATTAAATACCAAGTACTTTTCTTAGGAAATTTAAAATGTATTTACACTGTAGAAAATGACAATAAATAAAAATTTTAAAAGGAAATTATTTTTTTATAATTTTAAAATAACACACCCATTCAGGTGTTCAATGCAAAATGCAAATGAATACTTGCCATGACTAAATTAAATACCAAGTACTTTTCTTAGGAAATGTAAAATGTATTCACACTATAGAGAATGACATTGAAAAAGTTTTAAAAGGTAATTAATTTACTTTTTAATTTTTAAACGTTCCTACCTGGCATGTAATATCTAAACTAGCTGTAGATCTTAAAAGAAGTTGTATTAGTTAAAATGCTTATTTTTATACATACCCGAGATAGAGTAGCCACACTGGCAAGTCTGGCACCTGTCCTTGACCTTGGTGTACCAACCACTGATGTGATTTGTTCATTCAGCATTGGACTGGCATTTGACAATGATGACATCGCCCTTTGTAGACGATGTGGCGTTCCTTTCCATGAAAACGTCCTGCCAACTTTTCTGGTTGCTTTCTTTGCTTTCCTAGAGGAGTTAATAATAATAATAATAATAATAATAATTATATTAATAACAATAATAATAATAATAATAATAATAATAATAATAATAATAATAAGTGACATTTATATAGCGCTTATTGCCAAGGGCTTCACCATTACTACCCCAGTCATTGGAACAAACACCTATGGAACACAATCCGTTCCACATTATTGCAGCTGTAATCAGTGCATATAACAATTGTACCAACCAGGTACCCAGTTATACTCCTGGGTGGATGGAGGCAACGTGGGTAAATTGTCTTGCCTAAAAACACAAACAACCAACGTGACTGAAATTCCAAAACACAACTGCTCAACCATACAGCTCCCATATAATGTAATAATTGGTTAGAAAAGGGCACACTATTTTACATATATTTTTCAATAGTGACATAGTGGTATACTTTAACTAGATTACTGCAGATTACTTTGAAATCATTTAAATGTAAAGCATTGCTTTCTATAAACTAGACTTTTCCTAAATCACTTCTGCCAGGTCATTTTTTGTAAACTTGAGTGCCAACAATGACCACAATAAGTAAAATCATTTTTGTGTAGAAGAATTTGAAATGCTACTTAGATACCTGGATGGCATAAAAAAAGATGTAATTCGACCCTCTGTAATTAGCAAGTAGGCGGATCGAAACAACCGTTTCTTGTAGAATTGAGCAATCAAACTGTCCTCATGTTGGTTGCATGAAGGAAAGCACAAGAGATGAGCAAATATTAGACCAAAGGATAGTGTATTCTCTGGTGTAGTTTTGTTCCCTCATAAGCTGTATTGTTGGGTCTTAACGCATCTGCTACAAGGCCTAGGCCTACTACCAAACCTGGGCCACATAAAAATACTCATTCTGAAGTCAGAGTTCATCTCTGTTTACATATCACACTTTGATTAATATGTATGATGAAATGTTATCACATGACTTCAAAATTAGTCATGTATATAAAATGATGTCTCAAATCACAAAGTGAATTACTTTAACAGGCTTAAAAAAGTCCAGACTGAAGAAATTGAGTGTGGGATGCCAATGCAATATAAGTGACTAACGCAACCAAATAGCGCACAATAAAACAACAAGGTGATTAACCTATTCAGATGGCCTACGAGACAAGCTAGCTATAAAATGAATAATACTCTATATACTGAATAATGTTGTTAACTAAAGTTATTGCAAGTAGTATGTACAGTTCACTTCTGAAAAATATGTAAACTTGTCACATAAAAAATCTGAAGTGAGTTAACTCATACTGTATGCAATAATAAAATAATAACAAAAATTGCCTC
>JAOTQE010119871.1:0-12685 GCA_025631205.1 Nesometra sesokonis
TAAAACTTAAATACCTATACATTAATATTAATTAGGTATTCTCTATATTGTTTTTTGAATGCATAGAGGGTGACTGAACTTTTGATCTTAATCAACAATTGGTTCCATAATTTGGGCCCTTGTGTTCTGACACCTCTTGAAGCAAATTCTGTTTTGGTTTTATTTATGTTAAAATTATTTACATTTCTTGTATGGTGACTATGTATTTCACCTCTATTTTGATAGTATTCATTATACATATTAGGCAGATTATTCGTTGAGTATTTATACATAAATATTCCTAATTCCAACTTATACATCTGATAAATATTGAGTAACCTTAGATTTATGAATAATGGCTTGGTATGACTTAAGTAATGTGTATTACAAATGGACCTAACAGCACGTTTCTGAAGTTTGTAAATTTTCTCTAAATATGTTTTGCAAGCGTTACCCCATGCAAGTATACCATAATTTATATAAGGTAAAATAAGTGAACAGTACAGAGAATGTAAAATATTTCTAGGTACAAATGTTTTCATCTTATTTAATATGCCAACATTTCTTGCAATTGTTTTAGTTATTGCATCAATATGTGCTTTCCATGTTAGGTTCTCGTCAATCAAGACGCCTAGAAATTTAGTTTTTTCAACCTTCAATAAACGTGTCTCGTCTAACTTAATTACACAGTTGGAATTTATCTTTGCTGTCTTTTGAGGTGTTCCCATTACCATAAAATTAGTTTTTCTTTTGTTTACAGATAATTTGTTTGCCTTAAACCAGTTTGTGACTTTTATAAGTTCACTATTTATTAATTCAACCTTATCTATTAAGTCTTTATGCGAATATAATATAGTGGTGTCATCAGCAAATAAAGTAAATTTTAATATGGATGAGCTGTTAACTATATCATTTACATATAAGATGAACAAAAGTGGACCGAGAATTGATCCTTGTGGAACTCCACAACTTAAGTATTTATAGCCTGAGTTGCTATTATTGAATGATACATATTGCTTTCTGTCACTTAAGTAACTTTTGAACCAGCTTAAGACAATACCTCTAAAACCATAGTGATTTAATTTATGCAGCAGAATATCGTGATCAATTGTGTCAAACGCTTTTGATAAGTCGAGATATATACCAATTGTCGTTTCATTGTGTTCAACTGCTTCATTAACCTTATCTATTACATCAAGTATTGCCATACAAGTCGAATGATTTTTTCTGAAACCAAACTGCTTATCATTTAGAATTCTATTACATTGGATTAGAATATTTCGGTGTGAAGTTTGAAGACTTGTTTCCAATAAGATCCTTCTGGTGGTGATTGGGTAGTATGCCATGAGCTATGTTGAATATGATACCAATTGCTTCTAATCCGAAAGATAGGGAACTATTACGTTTATTCTGACTGGCCAAAACAATGAGAGAGTGGCATAGTATTGCATCGAACCGAGACTCTGGTGCAGACTGTTGTGTTAAAAAAAGGGTTTCCAAAGGATTTTTTGCCTAAAAGTGATCTTTTGCATATTCATTACCATTTGCTGTCAAAATATGTGAAAATGTTAGGGTCCAATTTTTCCGGACCCTACAACATACTGCTACATACATACACCCACTGAGAAGTCTTAATGTCATAACTTCGCACCTTTGACCTCAGTTTGAAATGAATGTTGTATCTTAGCAACCATTCACTGTAGAAAGCTGATGTTTGCTTTAGATTGCTTAGAACATTTTCACATTTTGACAGCAAATGATCCCGAATTCGCAAAAAAATCACTTTTAGCAAAAAATTCCTATGGAATTACACAACAGTCTGCACTAACCAGCGAGTGTCTATGATTCAGCACACAGCAGTAATCTAAAAACGAAATACAGTTGAACCTCTATTTTACTTACTGTATGGAACCAAAAGGGGTATGTAAAACATAGGGTTTGTAAAATCCAGGTCAGTTCAAATTAACTCACCCTTTCACTCTACAGCGTAACTAAATGTAAAATGAGTTGCTTACTAAAAGAAAACCCCAAAAATATATGGTGGGTTAAACATACAATGTTCATTGCATGGTGAATCAAACTTAAAAATCCAAACGTTGATGACATCATTGTTTTTATGAGGCGTATGTAAAATCCAGGGTCTGTAAAATCGGGGTACTTAAAACAGAGGTTCTACTGTAATTAAGACTTACAAAATCTCAAAGGAACTTAGGAACTTAAAAAAAATAATAAAATATTCACAAATATTTCCTTTAGCACACCATTATTTATTGCACCATCTACCTCATAAAATGCATAGTAAAATTCATTGACCACTTATAAAATAAAGTACAGTACATTATAATGCATTTCAAGACATGTGAATGCAGCTTAATATTAACCACCGTGCTTATAAAATGTACCAAAGATCTATATACTATACCAAATATAATATTTACATGATTGCAGTTAAAATTGAAGCCTTGTACGTTATTATACTTTATACTACATTTATACAGTAATTCTCTAAATCACAGTCCCTAGTAGTGTAGTACTGTATTAAACAAATATACAAAATTGGTCAACTTTGTTCATTGGTGGTACCACATAACCTTGCACCTATAGCAGAATGGCATCTCTGCAGTGGCGTATATCCAGGCGTAAGGTGCTAGAGCACCCACTTCAGAAGCGAGAGAAATAAGCTGAGTTTGTTGCTTTCAAAGTGAGACAGGTGGTAAGCACCCACTTTTCCAATTGCTCAATATACCCTGCATTGTGTCCAGATATTGAAAGTAAAGCATCTGGCACTGTTTCAAACTTGGGGCATCACACACAAGTCAGATACATACTGTTTTGGCATCATGTTATGAACTTCCTAATTTTTAAGTCGGTCCTTAAGCTGGATAGAGGGGGCCCGATGCCAGATAGAGGTTGCCCAGTGCGACATTCCGTGTTGTTTTTAGGTGTCTAGGGTTCTTCCTAGGCCAATTATCAAACAAGATGCATTTCCTTGGTATCTGGGGAAATTTTTCACAGATAATCTATTGCAAACAATGATATTTTTCAAGTTCAAATATTCTTTCAAGTCAAAAGGGGGCCTGGGTCGGGTTGACACGAACCTTGGATTTGCGCCTGCATAAGTGACATCTTTCACACACCAAACATCGCTTTGACCGTATAACCAGGCATTGAGTATAAAAGTAATCCGATGAATAGGATCAGTAGCGATGCAATCACTATTTTGATGATGAGGCAACGATGCTGCACCAATAAAAAATGATACAATCCCTTGAACGGGTTGACGAAAAAGCTTCGGCGGCTGAAACGAAAGTCAGGTGCAAGAAATAGAATAATTTGTATCAAAAGCAGTACAGTACAATCAATTAACTATTACTAATAAATACCATACTTGCTTGAATAAATTGATAGGGTGTATGGTTCTCAATAAAGGCATTTAGATGGGTTTTTATTCTTATTTACATCAAAATTAAAAATACTGTATTCCTTATTTAATTCAGAATGCTTAGTTGATTGTCCTTATTAGAGAAAAACACTATAATAACATAAAACATGACAATAAAAACAACTGTTGCAGTAACATTAAATAACGGTCATTGCCTATGTCAAATCTAGTGTCGCATTGCAAGAAAAATTTGCCTTTGAGAGAATTTATCTTGGAGATTGATAATGGAAAACAGTTGTGAAAAATAAATTTGAACTAGAAATAATTTCACGGATATTTCGACATAGGCAGGCTTGACTTAGTTTAAATCTATCATTTACGAGTAAACTACAATATTAAACAAAAGAGAAAAAGCGGAACTATTTTGAAAATGTAAACTTCCTCTTCCTACTATAGTACTACAGAGTTGAAGTGGTTTCGTACTATTCATTTAAGGATATTAGTCATGGTTTATATTTAACCATTTTAGTACATTAACTCAATATAGAGAGCAATACTGCTTACGTCACAACAATAGAAAACAATAGGTGGCACCATTTATTCCAATATTAAGGCTATTTTATGCCCGAATGATTTTGTATTCGTATGTTATAATATATGAAGCTAGTCATGGCAAAACCACCAAGTTTTCGCACAGGAAGTTATTGAGAAATAAGCAAATAAACAGAAAATATAAAGAAATACAAAAGAAATTTTTGTATGTTTTGTCTGACAACATCAGTTATAGATATCCAATTTTTAAAATCGACCTCTCATTTTAAAGCTTACAAAAGCTGTAATATAATTTTAATAATATCTCAATTTTCTTCAACTTGGTGGTTTTACTGTGATATGCCTCATATCGTCAGCGATGCCACGAACTGACACTAACTGCGCGTAGACATACAACGTAAATGAATTACGCGTTTTTACGAAGTGACACTAATGTTTAGCCTTAAAATACTAGTTAATTAACTAATAAAGTCGAGATTTAACTACAAAATATAATAGCTGCGTTATGTACGTTTACAGACATACACAAAAAAAGCATTATTTTTTTTTGCCTGCAAAATTTTTTGCTTTTTGAACCCTGTTACTTTAATCTCGTTTTTCTTGAAACACTGCTTTTCGCACTTTTGTGGTTAGTGTCACTTTGTGGTGTCGCTGACGATAAGAATCTTGCATTGAGACATTTTGATACCTAATAATTTACCATAAGAATGTACAGTACTATTAACATGGAAGCTTAAAAGATAATCATTATCACATTCATATAACTAGCAATATCATTAGAAAACTAAAATATCACAATACACACCCTAAGGTAAAAGATAAAAATCATCAATGCTTCCGTCCATAGGATAGCAATGATCTGTTGACCACGTTTTTTGGGAAATCAGAATAAGCCACCCCTGTACAAAGTCACCCCTGTATAAAGCCACCCAACAGTGGATTAATCCATTGTAAGATAGGGATGGACAATGGGGTGCAATATGTATCTGCTGCAGTGCTATGAATGGATTCGCTATAAATGTCTTTGTACCATCAGCTAGAAACGGGATGAGCTTCTTTTCAGTATTAATATTATTTTCCTTATATTTTACCTGTGACTGACTAACTTATATTTGTACTTATGTACTTATTTACTAAATGTTTATACCAGGGTATATGTCCACATCACACACTGACTGGGATTCCATGTTCAATGTTAGTGGGAATATACCAGGGTATATGTCCATATCACACACTGACTGGGATTCCATTTTCATTGTTAGTGGGATTATACCAGGGTATATGTCCACATCACACATTGACTGGGATTCCATGTTCAATGTTAGTGGGCTTATACCAGGGTACTTGTCCATATACAATACATAAATACACCCTGTTTATGTTTCAATGAAAGCACTTATAAAATCTCCCTAAATGATAGAATTACAACAACATTATATTTCACAATTATGTTATGTACTAAAACAAAAATAAATAAAAAATATGGAATTGTAGACATAAAAATATACATTGCTTTGTGATGAAGCACACATGAGCTGCCAAAATATTAAGATATCATATATGTCAATACAAATATTGCAACATCAGTATATTTCCTAAAATAAATATTTACTATATATACATATGAAATATATAAAATATAATACAAAAATATAATTCTTCCTAAATATGTTAATTATCTTGATGGGATTGACTCTTGATGGTAGTAAAATTAAAAAATGTTTTCTTTTTTTTACTTTTGAAATGTTGTAATTGCTACTGATGTTACCATATGACATCAATAATAAAAGAAACCTATCAACATTACTACACCCTGTGGCAATACAATTTAACATCAAAATCATATACATATTTTTTTATGTACATATTTTTTTTGTTATGAATTAAATCCACAACTGGGGTTGAAATTACTCATCCAACGGTATGCCACCTAATTTAAAAAAGCACACAAGTAGTGCAGTTTAGTTCTGTATTATATTCATATATTCTGTATTATATTCAAATTATATAATTTATCAAATAAATCTATTCTGTTTATTTTCTGTATATTTTTATTAAACTAATAAATTTCTTGATATAAAATAGTAAATTGGGGTCATTTGTTGTATTAAAAGCGAGATATTTAAGCTGAAAATCTAAATAAAACATTTTTCAATGATTGAAATTGTGTCCGTGTTGATTTTTTACTGTAAATAGAAAAAATAAATATATATTGATGTTTTTAGAAAAGCATCTGTTAAATTAAACGCATTACTTGGTATTACCAATTCTAAACCCATTTTTCTATGTGACAGTGGAGCTTTGGAAGGGTGGTTAAGGTGCTCGCCTTCCATTTCCATGGTCCTGGGTTTGAATCATGTCCGACTGCAGGATTTTTTTTCATGACCACAAAGCAACCAAATTATGGGACTTGGTTTGTAGCATAAGACCTAAAAAAATTGTCTTGTTGTCTAAGCATAATACAAAAAAAAATTGTATCAGTCAATTTGAAATTTTTTTATTTCTATAGTCAATTTTTGGGACAACTAAACATTTCTTATAATTTTCGGGATAACTCTATTTATTTAGTCAAAAAATAAATGTTGACATGTACAGTACAAAAGTAAAAAGAAAATAAAATGCTGATTATGATTTCAAGATTTTGGGTTTGTTAGCCTTGGACAATTTTTTTAGACCGCATGTACCAGGGGCGGATTTAGGGGTATGTGAAAGAGAGGGCGTACTATTTTCAACTGAGATGGGCATGTTGCCGGTTTTAAATTTGACAAGCAAAACAAAGTTATTTGTGTTATTTTACGACTCTATTTTTGTTATAATTGTCGGATACTTGTCAGTATTTTATTTGTAGGTGACAATTTAATTTCATGTAATTTTAGAGGGGTGCACACCAGCTGCGCCCCCGCTAAATCTACTCTACACTGGTGTATAATATCGTGTTGTTAAGGGATGTATTTCTTTAACATGCACATGAGCCATCACATGAGAGTAACAGCTTAACATCTCATCTGAAAGACTATATGACTTAGTATTTTGAACCTCATGCCTGTACAGGAGCATGGTATGGGGACCAGAGACTGTGTTCAAACCTACCAAAATAAGCTGTTATTTTAACCCATAGCCAGTAGGCATACATTGGGAAATGTTCAGACTTCATTTATCATATTATTCAGAAATTCAAAGGTAAATCTATGCTCCTAGAATCTTCTTTACCAAATACCCAGGTGAAGCATAGATAAATAGAACAATGAATGCAACGAGAAGCGCCAATAACAACAATTTTAACAATATCCACTTGAGGCGTTCAAACAGAACGTAACGGAACGACTTCCATGGATTCATCAGCCAACTGAAGGATGTATCTGGACGCCTGAAATGAGAAAGAAAAGAAATTTAAAAAATAATTATTGATGTTTCGTTTGAACTATTTAATCAACAGAGAGTGTTTCTGATATTTACATTTAGACCAATATAGATCTTATCTAAAATTATCATCTGCTATTATTTCTTTAAGATTTGGATTGGAAGTAAACAATAAAATTAATATGTTGGGAGTGGGAGGTAATTACTGGAATTCATTAGACTAGTCAACTAACCTTGACCCCGTGACCTATCATCGGTAATTCTGGTCTGAACCTGAGATCTGAATAGCAAAAAACAATTACTTGACCGTTTACCCCAGTGACCTTGACCTTTCCAAAAACTGAACCCTCAAGGTCAATTCAGCGGTGAACCTGCATCCACCCACCAAGTTTGATGATCAGACCGAGGATCTGGGAGGAGTAGAGAGACCTTGCTCAAATTTGATGATGTAAGCAAAACTTTATTTTGTTAGTATTATAAATTTTGTTAATATTATAAATTAAAAATGCTTCCCTAATGAAATCAATATTATTGTCTTATTGTTTAGCTTTATGTTATGTACATAATGATAGTTTATTAATATTCTTCTTTTAATATTATATGAAATGAATTTTATAATATTTACAGTAAATACATAGTTAACAATTGATTGAAAACATTAACTTTATATTGAAATAAAAACATTCATTGCTAATATCAAAACATGTATTTATTTTATCAAATTTGTTGATATAAAACATTGAAACCGGTTTTAAAGTTAATAATGTATACATGTACATTAAAAATAATAGATCAACATTTTTGAAAATATGTAAAACTATAAAAAATACTTTCCTCCACCAATAACAAAAATAACATAAATTTAAAAATGCTGTTAAATAATAAAACACTACAAAAAAAATCACAAAGTCAGTTATTACTACTGTATTAGTTGAAATAACAAGGAGAGATGATTTGTAAAAATCATTTTTGTGAGCTGGTTTGTGTCAAATTTTCAGCAGAGCTATCTGCCTTCAATGCCGCTCAAGGAACATTTTAACTGTCAGACCACACTTACTGCCACAATCGCACTGCAATTAGATGGTAGGATTCAGAGCGGGTCCAGATTACGCAGAAGACTGTGCACACCTGCCAGAGACAACAATTCCTCGGTTTAAATTTGATAAGCAATTTTATGCGCATAAAGTTTTTTGGCTTCCTTCATATTTTGGGATGAATTACCATATATTTTAAGTAGACTCTATACTTTAAAATATATTGCACTTTTTGAAAGATGTGGTAGGAAACACCTAGCTTGCATGCACCGGGTCATCACTACCGGTGATTTACTTAGTGTGTTCAAAAGACAAACAGATAATGTTCAAAACAGGGGTAAAAAGTCGACTGAACTCCGCTCTTCAAACAGGTAAGACTTGGAATTTGCCCGAATTCAAGTAAAGCTCAGCCTCTGTGTTTACAGTGCATGGAATAAAGTAAAACATGTTGTGCGTAATGTATGGACTGTGATACTTGTGTTGGGTTATGACAACTTTTTGTCACATCTTTCCTTTAAACACCAGAGTTTATCTGGTCGACGTAAATAGTGTAATCCTGCTCTGCTTCTAGTGTGAATCGTAATCACGCTCTGGTGTTTCTCCTCGTTTCATCCCAGTGTTTAGTGAAAAATATGTTAGTTTTATTGTGTCAAGTCATTTACACTGCACGAACAAGAACAAGCAAAAGGTTGAAAAAAAGATTTAAAATAAAATATTGAACAATAAACTACAATAGTAAAATATCTTCACATGTACACTTACTTCTGTTAAAAAGATATTAAAAATTATAAGATTTATGATGAAATATACAGTATATGCAATTATACATGTAAGAAATCATAAATGTTTACAAGTAAAAATTGACAAAGCATCTTGCTTATAGCAACAACCTAATTAGAAAAAAAAACTAAGGGAAAGTTTAATTACTAATTAAATGTTTATGTTCCTACACCACAACAACAGTAAAGCAAAAGTTGGATAGGAATCGAGAATATAAATTAAACCATAATCGGCAAAGAAAAAAACAAAACAATTAATCTAATCAGAAAGGAAAAAATATAATGTAATACTGTACTGTAATACACACAAAAACAAATAACATGGCAACTGGAGATTGAAAAGCAAGACTTTATCAGGTTGAACCACATGCCTTCACAATAAAAAGATAAAGTCGTAGATCTTAAAATATTGAATACAACAATCATTATTATTACGGTTGCCACTAATATTTCTATTCTTATTTATGTTATTGGTATTATTTAATTATCAGTAATAATTATATTAATACGTATAATATAACAATAGAAATATTGCAATTGGTAATAAAATACATAAAATAAGAAAGCATCAAGCACTTCATGACAAGACTTGGCATGAAGGGCTTCTAGCAGTGTAATACCAACTGGGTCCACATCCTAACCCACAAATCCAAACAACCTTAAATTATAAGAAATTAAATAAGAACAAAGCCATCACCTGCCAACCAGTCAAGAAATATTAAAAATCTCATGGACTGAACAGAATCAACATAATAAACTAAATATAGATGTGGTTATCCTTTATTAATATTTCTGACATATTTTGTACAACTTAATATATAGATAAATGAAATCCAAGTATTGTTATATACACCTTATTAATAATAATGTTGTACATAGTGCATAATGCGAGGTTTATGGGCTTGGCCTTTAAATAAACAGAAAAACCTGTATTTTAAAAAATAATTTTATTATCAATAATAAAATGGAGAAATTTTCAACTGTCTACCACTACCCACATAAGTTTGTTGCTCCATGCGCCTACTGTACCTCTGTAGGTGGCTGGTAAAAATTGAGAAAAACACGCTCTACCACAGACAATTGGGTGCTTGGAGCTGTGATATATTAAACTGAACTATGTACATTTCCTATATTAGTCCCTATTAATTAGGCCTATTAGAGAATTTATTCAGTTGGATCATAATGAAAACTAAATACCAGAACAATTATATCTTGTAAATCAATTAAATTTAAGGTTTTTAAAATACTAAATTTTTAAGTCACTGCTGAAATCCAACATTATTATGACGGCATAATTTTCCTTTAATAGACACTGTAGTAGAAGTACAGGTATAACCCAAGGCTATGTTCAGACTCAACGGTTAAGCGGAGCATAACGTACGCGGCGTACGATTTTCTGTGTCTGAACTAGCCGGCGATTAGCGCAAGTCCTTAATCCGGAGCATAACTCGTGCTCCCTGCAAATCCCGGTTTAGCTTAAGCTACGGAGCTACGCCCCGTACACCTGAATGGCTTTGTCCTTGTGCTACGCATTGTCCAATCACAATTTACACTCGGTCTGCATTGGCCAATTAATTACGGCTCACTGGTCGTAGAAAAACCCACTGGCGGCAATTTTAAAATTGTTTATGACATTAGCTACGCCTTGTGTCCGAACACCTTGGTTGTTACGCCGCAGATTAGCTTGTGCCTTGCTTACACTAAACTTCGCTTAAGCCGTGAATCTGAAGATAGCCTAATAACCATAAAACATTAATTGATAACAGATTAATTAATTAAATCAATATTACTATTATATCCAGAATCAATATGTAAAATAGGAGAATTGGCTGCTTAAAAACCATTTTTGGTTGGTGAACAGATTTTTTGTTTTCATAAATGTGAGGTCTCACCACAGAATGAATCCCATGGTAGGAAAATCCTAAATTAATTTATTGGTACACTTTAGCACAAGCTCTACTACACTTTAAATGGAATTCACTGGGTACATTAGATCCAAAGATATGGGATTTTGAAGAATGTGGATTTGCCAATAAAGCAATCAAAAAATAAAACAAGTTAAAGACTCTTTTGCAAAAAAATATCTACATGAAGGATGCTTTCTGTAGTACATGAAACTCGGACCTAAAAAGTTTATTACAATGAAATGTACCAATAACGCTCAAAATTGTGAATTCCTACATTTGGTGATTTATCTTAATCTGATCTCACTTACGATACAACTCATTTTGTGTTTTGGGTTTTTTTTTTTTTTTTTTACAAATATTGGTATAATTATGTAAGAAATCAGTTAAATGATATTAAAATTAATATTACAATGAATATAATTATCTACAAGCACAAAATGCTTGTTACCAGTTTTTAATGTTAAAGCAAGCCTTTGGGAAGTAAAGTAATAATGATGACTACACATGAAATTTAAATTAACATTATAGTGCACATTTCTATTAAGGCCTAAACGATCATAATCAATGGTGATTTTACCCAATGTATTTATGAAAACTCTAAAAGGAAGCTCTTTGTAATAACCATATGGAATGTTCAGTTTTATATCAAGTACTGTTCTAGCCAGCCATTAATTTTACCATTAAAAATTACAAGAGACTAGTAAAAATTGTGTTGATGAAAAATAAATAACCAGGCACGGATCCAGACCTTCGCACCGTTCGCCATTGCGAAGGTCAGACGAACTCAGACTCTGGTACCTCACCACAGGGACCCTAAGCGACCCCCGGACCCCCAGCTTCTTCACATGGGTTTTGCGAAGGTCACAGTACATGTCTAGATCCGCCCCTGATAACGTTGATTGGGACACAGTTTTGCCACTCATAGTTTTTGTTTTCACTCCTTAAAGTATACACGCTTGTAAGTGCCCTATGAAAAAAATATCACCCTCTGACTAGGTAGGTCTACAATGTTAATTTACTGGGGAGATCTACCAAGAAAGAGAACTACCTAGTAAGGTAGTATATAATTACCCTCTCTGTTGCTGTTATTGCCTTTGGTTTATTCTAAATAATTGCTGTATTTTCCTATGTATACTTGTAGAGAAGGTGACCATATCCTTGGTAGTATCCCTTGATATGTAGTTTTTATAGGGTTAACTCTGTTAACTACCTGTATCTACCTTTTCGCTACCATTATCTACCATGTTAACAGAGTTTTTTTTTTTCAAAGGATGAGCTCATACTAGAACTGTAGGCAAGGCATGTTGTGAGGCATTGAAATCGGGGCCAAAACCAACCCAAAATCTGTGCCTGACAATCTTTTACTTGATATTGAAAATTCACCGGTAAAAATATTTCATTTGGGAAAACACCGATGTTAAATTTTCATTTGAAATTTAAGTCAATATCTTACAAAAGCCTATTCCAGGAATAAGCCAAACCCAAATTTAGAGTTTTTTTATGCAAAATAATCCATTGTTTTGTGCTCTGTTATAATCAATTCAATTTTTATTTCGAAAATATGTATATACCTGTATCCACAGAGCTCCCAAGTCTCCAGGATTGTCCTAGAGTCTCCAGGAATTTTGGATCATCTCCCGGACTCCCGGAATTATCAGATTTTCTCCCGGAATTTAGTTTTCTCCAGGAAAT
>JAOTQE010119882.1:0-11646 GCA_025631205.1 Nesometra sesokonis
ACAACTCACAATAGTAGTAACGCCCGCATAAGCAAAACATTCATCTTGCTTGGTAAGATCGCAGACGGCCAGAAAATATAGACTATACAACATAGTATCTTGAATAACTGACGCATTGGGTCTAAAAACCTAGCATACCGACAATCGTTTCACATGAAAGAATAGCACCATTTATTTCATACACTTTGAAGGTTCAACTGTGCTCACTACAATACATCAAGCTGCTACTGTATTTTTAGTCACCTGATTAACAACTGTCAGCGTGATATATGTCTGGCATGTAATGCATCAGATATTACTTTATCATGGTGATGGTGATGGTGGTGGTGATGGTGAAGGGGTGAAGGGGGTGGTGGTGGTGGTGATGTTGATGGTAGTGGTGGTGATGCTGTTGATTGATGAGTGACGACACAATAAACAATATCAACAATAACGATAAGGAGCAACGACGATAACCATTTTATAACGATAACACCACCAAATTTACCGGGTGGGAATTTGGGTAAGTACCAAACCTGACAAGGAACGAGCCACTGTTCATGCGACGCAGACATACGGTAGTCTAACGATTTCGATTAAATCGGGCCAGTTTGTTTTGCTATATTGAGATCATAAGCTGATCGAACTCTTTGTAACAACCTATCCCCATTGGGGCGAGGATTATAAACCTTCCAAGAAATTATAAAAAAAAAGAAAATAGAAAGTGTATTATAGGATGTGTATTACACGCAATACTTATTTCTATTTTCACGCTAAAATATCTGGCAGATTGGGTTCATCATCTTATCATAACGGTGTCTTTCCAAAGGATTCCACTCAACTAATTGCACATAATAATGGTAATGATAAATGTAAAAGGCCTATAAATAGAAGTATGTACATTCACTCATAATATTATATAAGTCAGCGTAATAGCATCCAATAAAATGTTTTTAAACTCGCTTAGCTCTCTAGTCAAGAACATACTCAGAGAGACAACTAAAATACAGAAAGTGGTCATAATTCTGAAAGGTTCGGGTCCAAGACAGGAGAGCAGGGGCGCAGCCAGAGGTGGGGGAGGGGGAGGGGGTCAGGACCCCCTAAAATTTTGATGAAAAAAAATTCCTAGTAAAAATGTGAAGAATATTATAGTATAGCATGAATGGTAAAATAGCCATCGTTAATAATGCAGACTGAAACTTAACTTCCATAATCTAGGCCTATTTCAATAAAAAAAAACCACCAGGAAATGATGTTTGTTTGTTTGTTTTTCTTTGCTCATCAAAACCAAACCGGCAACCACGCCCACCCGGACCTCCGCCCCGCCTGGCAACTCCTGGCGCCACCACTCCTGACCCCCCCCCCACCCCCAAAAGGAATTAAACATAGGTAACGATGGTATCCAACCCAAGTTTAAATTATTGTATTATTGTAAAATATTACCGTATTGAATTATAAAATAAAACTATTAATGGAATAAAACGTTTCAGATTACATGAACAATAGTGGAATATCATAAAACACAAGTCAGTAATGTTATACAGGAAAAAAAAAACATCACTGTTTCACACAGTGTCAAATAATCGCAGCCTTAACCTAAAGTTCTAGGGCCATTAACAGACAAGATACACGAGCTATTTTTTACAATCTTTTCCCAGAGATAATGGCAATATTTTTAAGCTGACATTTAGTTGCCCAGCAGCAGTTGAGAATGACGCTATGACATACGGAGATTATGTTCTAACTCCATTGCCTTGGGTTGAAAATCTCATAAGTACTTTGTAAAATTCATGCTTAATTTGACAGGCTTCTGAACTGAACCTAGGAACCACTTACACATCATAATTTGTTTGACAATATCCTTTTAGCTCAGATTAAGGAGTTCTAGAAGCACTCGTCTGATTAAGTAGGCATCTTTCACTTGTAAGCTTTTTTATCCCCTGATCGACGAAGCTCTATACCCTTTTTTTTCTTTCCTTTTCTTCCTTCAATCTTTTCATTTTTATTACTAGTATACTGCTAGTATATTTTTATTATTTATATTATTTTTGTTAATAACAGTTTTAAACCTACAGTTGAACCTCCTACTGTAAGCGGACACCCGCGGTCCGGGAAAAGTGTCCGCTTACGAGAATTTTGCCAGATAGAGGGCCAAAGTTGTAAAATTATGTACACGTTCTTATGTCTCACATTTCACAGCCTTCACAACAAAAATGGTCTCTCAAATGTGTAAGCACTACATTTTATATTTTATTAAATATTGTTTATCATTTTTAAGATTGGTTCAGTAATATGATTGTCAGCCATTACTGTATAATTACTTTGCACAGAAATTTGTATTCGTACAAAAATCATTAAATTGTCCGTGATGTCCTCTTATGAGAGGTAAATTAACATAGGCCTACAAAAAATCTAAATTTTAAGACAAAAAGTGTCCTCGCCCCCTTACGAGAGGTGTCCGCTTACGAGATGTACCAAATGCACTGATTAGATAGGAAGAACAAAGGGTATTTTAGTGTCTGTTATATGAGGTACTAGCTTACGAGAGGTGTCCGCGCAGGGAGGTTCAACTGTAGTCCAGTGTTGCCACTGCCCAAAGTTCAATTTGTGCCAATTTCCAGCCCAAATTATGCTAAATCGGAAAAAAATTATGCTAAATACTTTCGAAACGTAAAAACGCTAAGTAAAATGAAAGAAAATACTACGACGAAAGGCGTGTGGGGAACTTTTCCGGTCCAGGTGGGCGTAGTTTCCACTTTTTATCTGACGAGCAAAAAAAAAAAAAGGTTACTTCCCATTTTGGTATCTGTTTTGGCCCCGTATTTTAGTTTTATTTTGTTATTTTTTGACCCAGATCACGGTGGTGTTGCATATTAAACCACCATTTGTGGGTGGAGAAACAAAAAAATCTGTACGCACAACAATCCTACTTTGTTTTTTCGGATAAAAGTTGCTCTGGTTCTTCAATGGACTAAGTAAAAATTATGCTAGATTTGGTCAAAATTATGCTAGATTTGGCCAAATTATGCTAGGCATAATGCTAGATGCCATGAGGGTCTAAATTATGCTAAAAAGCATAATTATGCTAAAAGTGGCAACATTGCTGTAGTCTTAATCATACAAAATCAACAAATACATTTTACATTTATTTAATGTGTACAGTCGAAGTCTGTATTAAACAATATTTCCAAGTCTTCTCTAAAATTTATTTTTTTGGTGTAGACTAAAAACTTAGAGAGCCCTCTGTTTTATTAAGGAATCTTTTAAAAAAAATTTAGACTACATTTGTGGTAGTGGTTGTTTCAAAACATTTTTTTTTAATCGAGAAGTGGAATTGATCCAGCGCGAATTTCATTTCGGGTTACAAGTCAACCGTTTTACACAATCGGCCAATTATGGCTTGAAGTGAGTTTTATAAGAAAAAAAAAAACTGTAGAAAAATATTAAATAATGTCTTGACGTGAACCTATGTTTGATTTTCATTGTAGGATAAACGTCAAATTATTTGCAAAAAAATCAGACTTTTTAAAGAAAATAACGAATTTAATCAAATTCCAAAGCCGCGACATAATATGTACATCACCCATTTTTATTAGTTCATATAATAATGCACCTTTCTTCTTACTGTAGGTAAGCGGTTTTTAAATAGTTTCGAGGGAGGCATAGAGGCGGAGCTCATCAAAATACGAGTACTTCTTTTTACAATGGCATTGTCGTGAGTTGAAATAGCGTTCTCCTTAATCAAATTCGCTCATGTCACTTTAAAAAACAAAACAAAAAAAATATCAAAATTATTCTTAAATTGAATATAATATTCATCTACCTGAAGTATTTATTTATACTTGCATCAAAATTGTATTCATACAGATTGAAGTATACACTAGACTAACGTGTAGGTTAGTAACTTGAAAATGAATAAATGTACTTAAAATAGCTCATTGTTTAAAGTCATTTTAGCTCCAGTGATCACTCACTAGATTTTAATATTACGCAACCGTCCAATTTTTATCTGCTTTTTAAGGAACTTTGGATATTGCGATACAAGCTCAACATCGGAGCCAAAGCGCCTACAATAACTTTCATGTTACTGAAGAATAGTAGGCTTTGATTGATTGATTTATTTGTTTATTGTTTTAATTGTAAATAGTTAAAAGTTAGATGGGAATATTGTTTCAATATTGTTTTTTGTAAGTTCAAGGCCGCCTATGATTTGTTTTGAATTTTGCTTTAATAATTTAAGCCGCGAGATAAAGATCAAGAATGTAAACCAGTGCCATTTTAAAAATGACAAATAATGTCTTGAAATGTGTTGAAAATGTCGATTGGTTGATTTCGTCTTGAATTTCGTTTTGGGAGGTTTCGCAACTTCACGAAATACGAAAAACTCAAACGGTTACGTCATAAAGTCTTGTAACGTTTGAATTGAACACCTTGAATAGACCTATCTGAATAGGCCTATCTCTCGAAGTTGGTCAATATTTTACGATGATCATCAAAAAATTCCTAGATATAAAATTGTGTATTTTTTAACATTTATTTTTACAACTTTCAAAAATGGTTGTATATGACGTATCCATTTTTTAAAATCTTATTTCGTAAATTAGCAATTAATAGAGCTATGTACTGTATTTTTTTTGCAATTTTCTTTTTTTATACATAATATTGTTAATTCAGAGGTATAGTGTTATGCATTTCTCTATGCTTTTATTTGCATGTTCCGGGTAACTCTTCGTACAATTTTCGGGTTAATGTTATAAATCTATTATCGGGAGTTATGAACATCATCCAACCCCGACACTAATTTTGGTTATGGCAGATGACGATGACGAGCTCTGTTTTGTTTGAGTGACATATTTACCACAAGTAAATTTACCACAACTGTTAATAGTTGCCTTACTGAAATCGTGCACATTTGTGGTCCCCGGTTGGAATCAATGGCTACAGACAGTTTTTCAGCTGGAGGGTCGAATATGGTAACGGTTTTTTGGATGAGACGGTAAGCCGTTGGTCGCCTTGTAGCCCTTGTAGTAACACGTTAACAACGTAGTGCTGTCGAGTCTACTCATTAAAAAAGCAGGGATTGTCCCCCGGTGTCCCTGTTTCCACCAGTAGGAAGCCATTGAAAACAATTCTTGAAACTTAATGAGTTATTCTTTGTATATATCGTATATTACACTGAAATATTCCATTCGTACTTACGGACGAGATGTTCTATTTCCACCCATTAATTTTGATATTATATTTCCCCATTTAATTCAACATAACAACGATACACGTTTCTCTAGTTGTCCCTGAAACAAGACCAATCAAAGTAAGCATACAATACATAAAATCAAATGACCCAAAAACAAATAGAAATATGATAATGTTTTACTTAATAGAACACGGCGCCTTACATGTTTGCCTTGCACTCAACCTATATTATATCTACTTCTTCTGGAGATGTATGTAAAAGCTCTTTATTTTCGCGGTCATTAAATTTTACGATCACAGTACATCACTTTGTTACCCTCGTCCCACTGAACTGCGGAGAGGGTATTGCAATGAGCTGCGTCTGTCTGTCTGTCTGTCTGCGTGTGTGTGTGTCTGTTTGCATGCGTATCTCAAAAACTATTGGGATGATTTACTTCAAATTTTCAAACAATACCAGAACCAACAGTATCTACGTCCTCCTGAGGTTTGGTGCTGGTCCGCATTACCACATTAATTCTGGATTAAAATCTATATGATTTTGTGTCTACTACCCTCTCTTAAGTGACAAAAAATACAGTAGGCTAGATACTAAACATGCCTGATAGTTATAATATACTCTGGTCCTATCTGTTAGCTCTTGGGATTAAAATTCCAAACATAACCTTTCTTGACCCTGAATAGAATATGTAGTATGTTTATTCTGTGTGCCTGATACCTCCCTATCACAGTGAAAGTAGGAGAAGAGTGAAAACTATGGATTTAGGCTGTTCACAAATGAACACACAAACTAACAAACACAGAGGAAAAAAACACCTTCAAAACATTGGCGAGGGAGTAATCGTTTACGATTACTTTGTCTTGTTAATTTTGTGCTATCTTTAAAATTGTTTGAAACAGCGCACGCCAGACCCATGGTTACAACCATGTGTAGAGTGGCGTATCCAAGAATTTGACAAGGGAAATGAAGTGATCTCAATTTCCATCGGACTTAAACAAGAAAATAAAGTAATGATTGATTTGACACTATTTCTTTCCTTCTTTTCCTCTGGAGGAGGGTACCAATTTCCTCAGTAGGAGGGTACTCATTGCCCCGATCTGCATCTGCGGGGGTGGCAGCTTAAGCTTGTTAATTTCCCCCTCCTTAAATCCGACACTGAGCTATAAGTAAGGGTTATAGCTAAATGTATGCGTTCGGTCATCCTTTGAGTTAATTCTACATATCCATTATTAAATATACAGTATATAAAAATAAATCAAAATAGTTACTTGACTATATGAAACAAGATTCAAGATTCAAGATTCAAAACATTTATTCATCCTTCAAGAGGAAATTCATTGCTCGTATGTACACAAGAATATAAAAATTTAAAATATTAGAGAAACAATATATAAAATGTTAGAATGTATACATATATAGGTAAAAACATTAAAAAATACCTTTTAAAATTTCTGTTGAATTGCCATTCTTCAGTTTTACAATAAATGACCACAACATGGTCAAACCTTCATTTGCGAGAGTCGTTTTGCGTTAAACTTCCGTAAATAAAAAGTTCGCGAAATTCAGGGATTTCCAGTCAACATCTTGTAAGATATGTTAGTCGACGATGTATGCGCTAAGCTAAATTAAAGTCGTCTAATTCATTTACCGTACAAATAAGAATAATTAGGCTATATTAAACACTCTTCTGCATTATATGTGATTTTAAGATTGTTTGTATTCTTTCTAGGCCTTTTGTATTTTTGTATTATGAATTAAATTGTAGTAAGTTTTATTTCTCTTCTTACGTAAAAACTCTATAATTCAGTGAGTGACAAAACAATAGCGCACAATAGTGAGATGGTGATGGTGGTGGTGGTGGTAATGGTGATGGTGACGGTGACGATGATGATAAACCAACACCATTCACCTTAGTAGAAAATCCAAACAGGCTCGTACGCTGGATTTTGAATTTGGTCCTTTTGGACCAAAGAGCATGAGAGTTTTATTGGAAAATCCAATGGTATAGTCGTGGGTTTAGGGTCCGCCAAGGATCCGATATTTGTCCATATATTCTCTAAATTTGGAAATCAGTTGTTGAAAATAATACGGCAAAATTAAGAAAATTAATCAGTATTTCAAAATAGACGATGTATATTTGTAGAAGAAAAATATAGATGATCTCTATCCCAAAACAGAAGATACGTTATATTTTCTTTTGTAAATACCAATACTGTGAGTTCTGTAATCAATGCGTGTAACGGGTTTAATGTACAATATTGTTTGGTTTCAAGCTTTAAATATACAACTGATCTTATACGGACACGTACAAATGTACGGTAATAAACAATTGATGTATGTCCAATTTTTCTCAGATTACGTGGACCTTGAGAAGAGGAGAAGGGAAGGAGGGGTCTTCAGAGTCTCCAGAACACCCCCTCCCCTCACCCCACAAGCGGGCATAATTGGTTTACATTGTGAACGCGACCGATTTTTCCCTGTGTTGACAAACTGTAGGCCTACAGTGAATTATAACAGTTATCTAGTTTTTAATTCTAAAAAAAGTATTACCGAGTTCTACTTACCTAAAGTCAATTTGAAGATTATGTTTTCTTCTATGTAAGTGAGACAGCAATATTCCACAGGCTAATTCGTAATTTTAAGAAAATTATAATTTTGTTAATAACTCGAAAAAGGCGTCTCGCAATATTCTACGTCTGCTTCTTATGGAAATTGATTAACCTTACATTGGATTAACATGAAGAAAAGAGATCTAACATAAATATATGTATTTATTTTTTTTAGATAAATGTTATCAGAAACTTGACGTTTAATTTTTAGAGGTAATTTTTTACAATATTTCAAGAATTGATACATTTTTATCTAGTAGTAGGTAGATATGCAGGTACCTTCGAAGGGAGGTTCGTATTCGATTCCGTTTTTTTATTTTTGTTTGTTTATTTGTGTGATGCAGGAGTGGTTTATAAGATTAGGGTATAAACATTATACCGCCATGTTCATAATAAGACTCGAAAGAACTGAGTATAATCATTGGGGTCATAAGATGAAAAGTAAAAGTTCACTGAGGTCAAAACTGGCTTAAAAATGGTAAATTTTTGTTAGATAAGTCTAGTCTCTAAGTGTGTTTTTCTTGTTTGAATACTTATGTAGGCCTTATGTAGGCTTTATGCACATTCATTTGAGGAAAGGCATGGCATAACCACCAAGTTGTTGCATATGAAGTTAATGGGAAATAAGTAAACAAACAACAGGAAATATAAAGAAATACAAAGGAAAATTTGGTCTATTTTGTTCAATAACTTTGGTTATAGTTGTCCGATTTTAATAATTGACCCCTCAGTTTGTATCTTATAACAATTGCAATACAGTATTAACCCCATTTTTCAATTTTCCGACAACTTGGTGGTTTTGCCATGCCTTGCCTCATTTATGTCTGTAAGCAAAATTTCGGCGGTTAGGCGCTGAAAGCCGATGATTTTCAAGACTGTGGGTCAGTCGGGCTTGATCCGAAGATTTGTTTAGCCCTGACTACTGTCGTTGTTTTAGTTCAGGCCTAGAAGTATACAATACAGAATTCCTAAAGATACTGAATATACTGTATGCATTGGGAATATGCGTATGTAAAAATAAGACACAATACACTGTTTAAGGTCGTTATTCTCGATTCTAATCTCGTTTTAAGTGTTATATTCTGCTCGCCAGAGAATAATGGTATATTATTTATTAGCTGTCGGTTTAACAAAAGAAAGTTGATATATGTAGGCCTAGTGCTTAGGGAGTGTTCGGAATCTGTCCTTTGAACATACGAAATATAATGAGTGCTTTAATTAAAGAAATTCCTGTTTACTTTGCATTGCAGCCTACTCTGTGTAAACTCATAACACAATCCTTGTTCTATAAAACTAAAAGTAAATACAGATTTCGTATTATGTGACGCTTTCTTAGTTATTATCATCTGTTGTTACCGTCACAATCTTGAAGTCATCATTATCATTATCGTTCCTGTCACCGTTATGATCATTGTAAGCATTGTCGTCGTAGTATAACCTGCCAACTTTTTTTGGCTCCAATGCGTGAGACAAACCCCGCCTCGAGTAGTGGGCCCACATATTCTCCCATATCGATCTGACAAGCAAAAAAAAAAAATAAATAAATAAAAAAACTTTTTTTTGGCACGTCTTCTCACCATTTTTTGGGCGTGTCAGCCCAAATTACCATTGTTTTGGAGCCGTTTTTACCATTTTTTGCACTATATTCTCTCGTGCGTGAGAAAAACTATTGAAACATCTGTTCATGAGTAAGGATTTTGCTAATGTGTGAGAAAAACTTATTTATGCGTGAGACGTCCAATGCGTGAGACTCACTCATAATGCGTGAGAGTTGGCAGGTATAGTAGTATGTTATCATCATCAAAATTATTATCATCATTTTCATAGTCATTGTGGTCTTCATCATTTAGCGCCATCTTTCATAAATTTTCTTATCATCATCGTCGTCATCGTCATCTTCGTCACCGTTCAGAATCGGGACTGTCTTCATCGCCATCGTCTTCGTCTTCGTACAACGATCGCATGACTAAACCGTCGCTCCCTGTGTGTGTGTGGTTTCCAGACGCGATGGCAGTCTTCTGCTCGTCTGCCGGCGGTTTTGAATCACTAAAAAACCGTCGGCCGACGAGTAGAAGACTGTTTTCGAGTCTGGCAAACAGTAACCACACACAGGGAGCAACTGTTTAGTCGTGCGACTGTCGTATGATCGTCGCACGACACAGTGAGTGCCCGGCTTTAAGTAAATATTGATTACTAAATCTGCTCACATCGGATCATTAAACCCATTTGTTTAACTTGTTCAATTCTCGATGTGAACCAATTCCCATTAAATTTTACGTAAAATATAAAAGCGACAAAGCAGAAAATACACTGCAAATTGAATGTGTCTGAATCCGATGTTTTATGTATTATTCATGTGCGAGAGTAAGCGATACACCACACACCGTATAATTAGCCATGAAGACTGCATTATTTTATAACAGTCCGTGTAGAATTATTTTAGGTCATCTAATTAAGGTACAAGATAACTAAGTGCATAAGTAAGTGTTGAAGATAACAAAAGCAACTTCACCCCTATCTCAACAGACATAGAAAAGACAAACAAACATAAAAATAAAACAAATAACTATTGATAGGCCTAATAACTAAACTAAGAAATAAAAATTTATTTCGAAAATTTTGGTGGATTGGCGGTTTTTTTAGTAGGCCTTTTCTTATTTTTTTAATGTGAATATTTTATTTCTATAGTTATATTAATGTTGGATTAACTTTTTCTAACAGTTTTTGTACTAAATTTGTATTTTCTAAAACCTAATTAGTACACAAATTGAAACATGAAAATATTTTATATGCCTATCACCAATAACTTCATTTTCATTTCTCTCAACAGGACCATGTCTTGACGACCATAAAAGCGGGAAAGTTCCATGTAACCAACGGTATGATTAGATTTAAAACAGCCCTCTCTTTCAACTCTATTTCAACTTCCTCTCTTTCAACAGCCCTCTCTTTCAACTGAAGGTTTTCTGTATTACATTAACTATTAGTGTGAAATTTATTCAGTTGCTCAGGAGCGGATTTGGAGTGGGGGGGGGGGGGCACAACCGGCACTCCCCTATTATCGCCGTTGAACGTTGTTGCGCCCCCCTCTTATGTTAGAAGCACCGGGTCTAAAATTGACCCTTTAAAAAAATATGCATATTGATCATGCATAACATAAACAGGGTACACGCAATATGGGGGAGATAAGGTTTTTTTGTTTGATTGTCCAAACCATAACCACGCCCACTCGGACCTGGGGAAGTGCTTTCCTTTTGCTGGATCTTAGCGCTACCCCTGGTGTTTTCAATCTGTGAGTTGACTACACTGTAAGAAGCACTTTTGAGAATTTCAACACAGGTGGGACCTGCTTACATTACAGGGCCGTAGCCAGAGTTGAAAAACCGACGAAGCAAAGTCTGGGGGTAACGTAGGATTCCAGAGACTGGAACCCTCTGCTCGAGTTCAGAAGATGAGTCCCCCTTAAAAAGCTAAATTTTGAAAATTTCAGACGAGGCGACCGCCTCGTCTGCCTCATGCTGACTACGGCACTGCATTACTTTTTCGAAAAATGCAAACGCTAAATATTTAGCATTTAGAAATGTGCTTGTATTTCCAAAAGGTTCACTAATCAACTTTAAGTAAGAAAGTATAATGCATATGGTACTCCAAGCAATGAGATACACGCCATTGTGACAGAATTGTGTATTTCAACATAAACTGAGGCAAGGTATGGCAAAACCACCAAGTTATCGCAATATGAAAAAATGGAGTTTATATTAACACCATATTCTTCATTTTATAATCTTTAAATTGAGGGGTCAATTGAGGGGTCAATTGAGGGGTCAATTGAGGGGTCAATTGAGGGGTCAATTGAGGGGTCAATTG
>JAOTQE010119882.1:11746-24506 GCA_025631205.1 Nesometra sesokonis
AATTGAGGGGTCAATTGAGGGGTCAATTGAGGGGTCAATTGAGGGGTCAATTGAGGGGTCAATTGAGGGGTCAATTGTCAAAATCGGGCATCTGTATACAAAGTTATTGAACAAAATATACAAAAATTTCATGTTTATTTCTGTTTCCTATAATATATTTCCTGTTGTTTATTTGCTTATTTCTCAATAACTTCCTGTGCGACAACTTAGTGGTTTTGCCATACCTTGCCCCAATTATGTTATCAGGAATGAAAGTTTGTCCATAAAAATCCAGCTTATGAACACCAATGCCAAAATTATTATTAACTTAATCAGAATCATTATTAAGTATTAAACAATCATAACTAACCAATTCTGACTAACCTAAAATATGTGAAAACAGTTATAGGACTATATTTGTAGTTATACGATCAAGATACCTATATAAATAGAGATAGTTTATTTGAACGCTAAATGCATTTAGCGTTTAGAAACTGGATACTTGGAAAAAGAAACGAAAGAAAAGAGGAACTTGTATTTAGCGCAGCCACATTAAATTTTGTAGATGCAGTCGATCGTGTTAAGATAGTTTTTAGTTAACACAATGCAAACTATTTAGTTTTTAGTTAACATAATACAAACTATTTAATTTTTAGTTAACATAATACAAACTATTTTCCACATACCTGTACACTATTTATTGTTAAATATCTAATGTTCAGAAATCCAATGATTCAAAAGATAAAGATTTATGGGTATTTTAGCTTCAAGTGTTTAAATGTTGAACACCTTAAACATGTTTATAATCAAACGTGTCTAAACATCAAGCAGGTTATTTTAGACCTTTGTGTTTCTACTCTTAACGCTATTTTACTGTGACGTTTATATTTTGTTGTCCGCATCGATTTTCTATACAGCTTTGTTTATATACAGACAGACATTGCAATCAATAGGAAAAAAGATGATACTCCATTTGTTGAGTATGTTTGACGTTAATTCTTTCTCCTGGGAAACATATGTGCCATAAGACTTTTAGTTCACACGAACGCGTTTACATCGCAAATGAATCGAATCGGGCGCTCAGCACTTTCGCGCCTTAAACGCGATAGTAAAAACTTAAACTGCCGATTTTCCCGTAGTTACCAGCAAAAATGCATTAGCGTAACCCTATATCTCGATACTTGCATTGGCGTTTATCGAATTTTATTCACGAACTAAGTATGAACTTGGTAGAATGTATAAACACCGCTAAATTAGCTTTTAGAGTATTATGTACTACGTACATAGAATATCAACACGATGTATATTAAGATGTTGCTACATAATTGTGGATATTTTTTATTACTGTATCGATACAAGAAGGGACAGTTATGGTTGTACATTTATAAAGAGTAACTGACTGCCGGGTCTTTAATTAATTATGCACAGTGCGTCGTTCACCACTCCCTCAGGGAGTATTTTGTTATTTTGCGTCGAACCCTTTTTACCTCTGGGTATTATAAAATCAGATATAGCACCGTACACACGAGGGACAATATCAGAAAAGGGATTCATTAAACCAAAGCCAATAACCTAGTAAGTATGAGGCATCGTGTGGGACATTCACTCTCTAGTTTACAAAATACAATAATGTCTCAAAATCAAATTAAAGTTATTCGACTAAAAGGCATACATATATTGTGGTGGGAAAAATCCGTTTTGACTCGACTAAAATGCTTATAGTTTCGACAAAATCATCTTTGTTACATAGACATTTTGCCAAGGCAAAATTATGTTTTAACGGGACAAATGCATTTTGTCTTGAAATGGTATTTTGTCAACAAAATAGCAATCAAAATGTTCCGGGTAGATATATGCCAACATCAAACAAAATCATAAAATTATCATAAATTTGAGGACTGCAAACAATGAAAACAATTTACTTATATAAATGCAACTACAGTGGCATTTACTGGTCAGAAATTCAAAACCGCTCGAAATGGTGGACTCATGAGGAAACGCACTTTATCTAGATGATGTGGTGATTTGATACTCAAAAGGAAAACCCTTTTTAATATAATAGTAGTAATAGTAGATCAATCTGTTGTTGAGGGGTTGACACTCCAAATTAATTTTTTGTTCATATTGACACATTCTTGAGATTGAGATGTTATTGAATATTAACGGAACATTAAAATACCTACCTTACATTTTGACAAACCAAATTAAGAAATACGTATGTAGTGTTTTTTTTAGTTTGTAGGCCAAAACGCGAGAAAACGACGAAGGAGCAAAGTGGTGTGGCTCTCACGAAGCAATTTTTTTGACGCGGAAGCGTCTCTATAAATAGCTTCAAAAAGTCTGTCGGTGTCTCTCGGTCTGTCTGTCGGTCTGTCTGTCAGTCTGTCGGTCTTGTCACACACGTTTGTGAATATTTGCGTTCTGTTCTTTCCATATAATTTCTAATAACCAGCATACAACTGTATAAATAATATTATTTTTAGTTCTACAGTTAAGCCTATGCAAATTGCGAATAAGGCCTCAGGCTACATAGCGGGTGATGTCAATGCTATAAAAGCAAGCTCGACGAAGAATCGCCTCATATGGTCGCTGATCATGCTTGTATAGTCTTAGATCAGTAGCTGCACTTAAATCGCCTTGTATAATAGTAGGCGGTTGGAGAACAGGGATACTAGCCAAGTTATGTTTGCTTGTGCAAGAAGAGTTGGTGACACTAACCGACTACTGCTGTCAGCTTAGGCCTATTCACTTTAATGTAACTGTATTTTACACATAGTCTGATGCTTGAACGCATGTACAAAGGTATTAAGGATTATCTTTCTTTTATCTTACTGTGCGCAGCTTTCCACGTCTTATTGTCGGGTCGACTTCTTCTAATAAATCCAAAGTGTATTTGGTACTGTTGGAATTAACATGTTGATTTGAAATCAGTCTTTTACGATGTATTTTCAAATAATGACTTTAGATCTATTTCCATGGACATTAAATATTTTATAGAACACTTTCTCTGGTCATTGGTTCATATTCATAATTTTCAAGCTACTAATCAACAATTTTGAGGAAAAAAAGTAGTAGTTAATAATAGTAGTAGTCATAATCATAGCGTGCGTATTATTAATTTTGTTCCTCAAGGCGCTTTGTGTTATTACAGAGCCTTTGTTAAAAAACACGTTGCTGTCGAGTATAGCATTCCGTAATAGGGTAATTGGTGCGTATATCTAATAATGTTTCAGCTTGGATGGACTTGTTGAAATGAGAAATCCCATTTGAAGGAGTTCTCATTTCAACATCTTTTCTCTAAGAAATTAGGTTTTCGACATCAGATGAACTTAGAACAAGATTTGGAATTGAAGATGAAAAATAATATAACATTGTTCGTATATCACGTGTATGTATCCTTTTTTCTGGACTTCCTATACTCTAACTTCTGAGGAGGATCGAAATACATCAATCGAAACGTTAAAATGCTCAATATTTCTTTCGGAGACAACACACCTGGTGTACCGCATACCTTTTATATTTACTGGTATTTAAGTTCTTCTGTCAAATCTTAAAATAGAATAAAGTGCAGATAACACTCCTACCCATGGAAGACAAGAAGTCGCCATTTTTGTTTTAAAAGGGAGGTTTCGCAACTTCAAGAAATAGGAAAACGGATACGTCATAAATTCTTGTAATGATGATTGATGATGATGGTGGTGATGATGATGATGATGATGATGATGATTATGATGATGACGGCGATGATGTTGGCGAGGATGATGGCGATGATGGCGATGATGATGATGATGACGATGATGATGATGATGAGGTGGTGATGATGATGAGGATGATGATGGCGATGACGATGATGGTGATGGTGATGATGATGATGATGATGATGATGTTAATGATGATGATGATGATGATGACGATGATATTTAATAATATGAACTCGACGCATTTTAAACCTTCGCATATCTACTGATTGATTCAACATTAGGATTCGGCATGCTTAAAATAAAACACAGTCACGTATTCGCAGTTAAAAATTCTCATTTTATTCATATATACATATAAGGTTCAATTACAAACTCCGGTTACTTTATTTCTTAATAATACCCCAAGACAGGAACACTTAATTTTAAACCTTGAACTCGGAGGTATCAATGTTATTGTGTTGACTTTAACTTGTGTTGACGTTTTCCTATTTATGGATTTTGACAAAACTAAAATCCTAATGAAAACATATTGATGATAAACGACACATTGCATTACATTCGTTGCTTGTATGATATCGAGATGTACCCAGTAGCATTAAAATATTGCATTGCACGGTACAAAGTGCTTGCATAAATGCAATGTAAAACCGTAATACAGTCTTCAAAAAACTCGCTACCAGGAAATCTTAATTTCTTGCTAAATCATAGATGATTTTATTACAGTTGAACCTCCCTGCGTGTACACTACACTAACGGACATTAATTCAAAATACCCGTTTGTTCTTCCTATCTCATCAATTAATTTGGTACCTCTTGTAAGCGGACACCTCCGGTAATCGGACGTGGACAATTTTTGTCTTAAAATTTAGATTTCTTGTATGTTAATTTACCTCCCATTCGGACATCCCGGACAATTTAGTGATTTTCCTGTACAACGAATACATATTTCCGTAGAAAGTTCGTACATTTTATTCTGTAATGGCTGAGAATCATTACTAAACAAATCTTCAAAGTGCTAAGTAATATTCAATGAAATATTGAATGCGGTGTCTAGAAATTTGAGAGGTCATTTGTGTTGAGAAGGCCGTGAAGTGTGGGACATAAGTATGTATATGTAATTTTACAACGTTTGGCCCCCTATCAGCCGAATTTTTTGTAAGAAGACAACTCTCGTAAGCAGACACCTTTTCCAGACCCAAGGGTGTCCGTTTACGAGAGGTTCAACTGTAGTAACAGGAAGATGAAACCAATGCAATAATACTCATAACCCTCTAAACCAAACAGCCCATTAAACAGAATAGAATGGACATGTAAAGCGGTGGTATGAGATAATTGTATATATTGACGATGATTGGTAAGAATCGTATTGGTTTTACTAGCCTTGATTCAAGACGGTGATTCGGTTTAATTCGTTAAATCAAAATCAAAAAGAACCCATTGCGTTCCATAGTAGGTGGATTTCCATACCTTTCTAATGTTTGAATTTTAACGTAAAAACATAGCCAAAAACTACAACCACTGGAGGCTCACTTCATTAAACACTTAAAATATAAAATACAGCTAAAAATAAAATACAGACATGGACCAAGTCTATGGTTCTAATTGTAGTTTAAGCCTAACATGAACTTAAAAACAATCTAAAATCCCAATTAAAGTAAAAATTTAAAGTGAAATGTCAACTTTATATTACTTACAATAGTTACAATGTGTAATATTAGTTAATATCAGAACCTAATTAAGCCTAAGTGTTTTTCATTTAAAAATTTTCTTTTAATATTTTATAAATACCGAAGTCACATGTTGTGGATATTAGTGTCAAAACAAGTTTTTAACAGCTCCATAGTTCCGACACTAAACTCCCTTTTTAATTTTGTAAAATTAAAAAAAAATATGCATTTACAAAAGTTTGCCGTACACCAGGACACTGACTTTTACGCCCAGTTATAGAAAATAGCCCAGAGACGAACAGGAAGCTACTACACGCGCGCGTATTGTGTTCCTCTGCGCGGCTTCAAGCACACACACTGACGTAATGGTTATTAATAAGATGAGTTCTGCTAGAGCTCATTAACGAATCTAAAAAATGAAAAAAAAATGAAAATAAAGGCAAACATTATAAAGCTCACTCTTCTCTAGCAATACATAATAAAACTGCACAGTTATTTATAAACTAGCTTCACCACTCCCACCGGATTTTCTTTCATCATGAATGCCATAGTAAATTAAAATCCCTATGTAAACCAAGGCTGATATAGAATAAACTTACTTTCGTTTGAATAATATACATACTTTATTGATTGAACAAAATAGAGATATTAAAAGCCGAATAAAAATGATCTCCTTAAAAGCAATAATAAAGATTAATAGTAATATCGGTGACTCAAAGTTAAATTTAAATTGACGGTACTAGATTCAACGTTGAATTAAGTAAATAAGTATAGGCAAGAAAAGCTTTTAAACCGATAATATTTTTAAAAAACTATTTAAGAGTTCATCAATAGGTGGCAACATGTGGCTCTCTGGGTACAATTGGTATGATACTTTTAACCAGTACATCTTTCAAGACGACTAGGGGTTACCCCGGTGTATTGGTTCATACACATCTTTTGGTAGTTCATAATTAAACAACTATTTTCCCACTTTTTTTCAACCACATCCAACAGTGTAAATGCATATTACAGGATGGATATGCTATATCATGCTTATAAACTGAATCTTATTACAAGGCTTAGGCAGTGGTGTGGTCATGAGAATAATCTTGGAACTTGTTCAGGATTGAACACAGGACCTCGGGAATGGTAGGCAAGCATGTCGTGTCGCGGACAAAAGGATGTGCACTAAATACTAGCTGCGAGGACATGACGTGACCCTTAGGGGCGTAGAAAGTCATAGGAATGTGTAACATCTGGTCCACAGTGCCACAGACTCTACTGTGTAAGGCGCTATATAAATCTAATTACATTACAATTACTTATATCCTGTCCTAACATGATTTCTGATATCTCAAATGTTGCTATTTTGAATCTCCATAGATTGGTACCTGAATCAAAACAAATGGGTTTTCACTTAGGCATCACTGGAACCATGTTCGACTACAATGGAACAATGTGACAGTAGACGCTGGTAACCCCAGTGAAAGATTGGGCATTGAAATATTTTCACGGTTTTAATAAGTTTTATTTCACACCTCAAATCATCAACTTGCGCATTACACGACAGAAAACTCGCAAGTTTCGCATTGACAACCGATCCCAGTTGATCCCATGATGATCAGCTTCTGAGGGTCCCCAATGCTCAGCTTTGGATGGATGAACCATCGTCATAAAATATTGTTAAAATAAATTTTTTTTAAATAAATAAAATAACTAAATGTTTCCACAAACATAAAAATCACTAGATTACATTATGCATCTGAGCTGAACGGATGACTCCACAAGTCCAAGATCTTACAGTACAGTATACTTTGTATTGTGTGTTTCTTTAATAACAAGATTACTCATTACGTGTACATTCCCATTAGACAGTTTGATATTTTTACCCTACATATTCAAAGAAATGTAGAGTAATTTTGAATTAACCACATTGCTGACCATGGAGCTCCATGCACTGACTTATCACATTAAATGTTTATAAAGGATGAAAATATGCAATAATCAAGTGGAACTAATCCAGATATTCATTGTGATGGGTTGTATTGCTTTACAGAACTTACTAATGGAAATGTACACCTAATGAAATTAATCAAATCTGGATTAAAAAGTGTGAACTAAATTGAGATCATCAGACAGTGACGGATGTAAGGGGTGAGAGCTTTAACAGACTTAACCCCTCTCTAAAATTGACCCGATTTTTTGGGTGTGGTGGGGTTAATAATGTGACTAGGCCTATTAAAGAAAGATGCACAGCGACCGTATACAGAGACACCTACAGGCAAAGTCAGTCCTGTTAATCCTGAGAACAATTTCAGGTTATCCCAATTATATATTTTCCCCCTTTTTGCTTGTCAAACCAAAAATATGAATCCCCCAATCACATAACAATCCAGTGTCCGCCCCGGACAGATCTAAGGCCGTGTTTCCGCAGGAATTTTGGATTATCCGATAAAATATCATCCAATCAAATCAATTTTAAAAACTACAACTGCGCAAACGCCGTATAGGCCATAATGCATTGCGAGTCCGCTAACTTTCAGTGATTTCACTTTTTCTCGCGTGGCACCCTGGTTGAACTGCGGTGAAATCCTTGCAAAAAGCACCAAAAGCAAGATCAAGGTTGACTCCGTGTCAAAGGTAAAAAAAAAAATCGCATTGAGGTCAATTATCGGATAATTATCAGAATATTATCAGATAATTATCAGATAATTATTCCGTCAGAATATGTTAAACACCCGTTTCTGCAGCACTTTTATCGGATAATTTTTTATCGGAATAATTTATCGGATAATGTTTTTTCCTGCGGAAACACGATCTTAAACAAGTTAAGGACGAATACGACTTTTATGGTGAACATATGTGGGAATAATGTTGATGTTCTCCTGGTTTGGTTGTCTCTGCTGTTAACTTCTTTTCTACATCATCGGTACTCTCGTTTACCTCATCGGTCACTTGTATTGCAACGCACTTCTGTACGCTTTGCATCCGATAAGGCGACCTATTGTACTGTTCTGAATATATCTCTTGACTAGGCACACTGGCTTGACTGTACACTGGGAGAAAATGACGCCAACCACAATATAAAATAACACTGGTTATTAGTACAATCACTATTGCGAAGCAACCCGTAATTGCTATTATTACCCCGGTCCATAATGGGCTCTTAGTGTTCGTTTCGGTTACATCGATACCACCAACAATCGATAGGGGGGAGGATGTTGAATCTAGAAAGCGGATAACTTTTGAATTCGAACGCTCCCCGATATAATTACGCGCAACACATGTTATATTCAACGAACTTATGCTGCTTGTTTGATATAAAGTTAAGCGTAGTATACAAACGTTACCCGTTTTTTCTTCACTCGCGGACATATAATTATCGTCTTTGTCATAAATCCATCTGCACGATGTAGATTCAGATGGGTCACATATTAGGACCACCTCTTTTTCTTTGCTGGCGAAAGTTTCTCCTGTGATCTCCACTTTCGGTGGTTGTAAAATATTTAACGTACCGATGTTACATGTCCGAGTTACTCCTTTTGGATATTTAGGTACATTACTGGGTCCTATTTGGTCACACGTGAACTTAGTTCCCGCATCTTTTAGGCTGACACTACCTTGGTAGCTACACGTAGTTTGCTGCTTTGCAGTGCGATTGCAGACTACAATGTCTCCCTTTCTAAGCACCAGTCGAACGGGGGGCTCGGTTAGTTCAGTTTCACACCATACACGGTAGACGTCCCCGACGCGAACACCGCCCACCAGTCTTTCGCATTTAGGGTAAAAATACGGATGTGTCCAAATGGGAACTGTTTTTATTTTCAAGGTAATATACGGCGATCGATCAATTTCGCTAGTTTCTTTAAGTACCCGACAACTGTATCGTTCATTTTTATCGTTTCTACTGATATTTGATATTTCTAAGTCATATGATTTTTGATTTTTATTCACATAATTGGCAGGAAATATTTTATATCTGTCTTTGTTGTCATCTTTGTCAATTTTTGTTTCCCCTCTGTACCAGGCAATTTCCTGATCACTGTTCATATTTTTGACTTTGCATGGTAACTCAGCTGTGTTTGTTTCAAAAACCTCTACCTCCTCTTCTACTTGAATCTCAAGTTCACACTTAGCAATGATCACCACTACAATACAAATTAAAATACATTGGAAATCAATAATCAAAACTGACGCCATTGCAAGAGTTTTCTATTTCAAATGTAAGAAAAAACAAACCTCAAACACATAGACTCGCGTGTTTAACAATCTACAACTGTTGAGATTCCCTACATTTTCTGATAGCTTGTTTAACAACGTGTCTGTACTACAATACTATGCCTTCATGAAAATGATTGAACAAAGGTAACGATCATTAGATGGCAGTAGGCGCGTATATATTCCAAACGACTGCAAGAACCAAAAACTCTTACCAATCGCAAAAGGTGATAGTATTATAAGTGATGGGTAAAATCTCCTCAGACCTCATGTACAACACAGCCAATTTAACTTAATGTATTGTTGAGAGTTAATGGTCTTAGTTATCGAAACGAATGGATTATCCTCATCGTATACCTTATCTCTGAGTATATCTTTGAAAAAAAGTGCAATAAAGTCGATGTTCAAAGTTCAATAAATCAAACTGCAAATTTGTCTTGTATAAAATGTATGCGAGATAATACAATTCCAGGAGTGAAAAAATATCCACCTACCGGTAGTAATTTCTTGTCGAATGTTCTTGTTTAGTTTACAGAAGAAATCGAATCCATAAGAAATCTTGTGGATTTTAATTTTAATATTATCTAAAATTCCACTCAAAACAAATGTATTTTAGTTCAGATGTTCTAAACATACAGTAGTACTGGTCTTAATACAACACATCGCCTGTCTAAGTTCCGCTAGTTACAGTTTTTTTGGTCCAGGTTTGTTTTCTCAATAAGATTTTAAAGGTACAACTTTGAAAACCTGAAATATTCCATCACATTGTTTTCAAGTATAAAGTTTGTACTTTCCAAGTTTTGTCAACTGAGGCTTTCGGCTAATAAGTTTTAACCTATATTTAAACTCCTCTTCTCGATTAAAAAAAAGTGTTCAGAGAGTTCTCAATACTAAATTATCTTGAGAGTTACCACGACAACAGATTTCTCCGGTATTCATTATGAACCTGTTTCGAGAGTATCTTCGTTAGCCCAAACGACTGCGGGTGCTCCCCAACAACCTTACTTGCTAAGAGTAGCTTATGTACTAAAATGATTACCTTAGTGCATTATCGTTGTTAGTTTCCTGAACCATCTGCTGTCCCCGCGTAATTATTCAAATAAGACGCTATTCATGTTTTCCGCAAACAGGTTTTAATCACTCTGGATGAGAATTACGATACAAACGACGCGTCCATTCGTGGTTCACCAAGTTTAATTAATGACGAGACATGAACGAGTCTCCTCTAGGAAGATTCGAAGTGCAATATCATTTAATGAAGTGTTTTGATCCAATGAAATCCGATGACATACACTGGCTTTTCGTCCGTGGTAAGTCGCTGACGATGGCTAATATTCAAGAATTTGCAAATCTTAAAATACAGTTGAAATTCCTGTGAACTAATTTACATTTAAATTTTCTTTTACTAGTTGATGAAAAATTCAAATTTGTTCTTACTTGATATACCGAAGTAATAAACTTCCTTCACATTAGTAATAAATTAGCAAATTCATACGACGTTCAAACACAGAGATTTGAAGCAGCCCAACGCGGAGTTACTTTCATTTCAACTGATCCGACTCAATCATATAAAAGGCACGGCATTCTTACAAGTAAAGCCGTTTATACTTTACTACCCTTTTTTCTAATCAACTCATCTTACAGTGACTTGATTCACGATAATGGAACAGAAATTGGGCGAGTGGATAATTTAGCTGTCTGAGCGAGCATTCTTTATTTGCTGTTTATAATACAGCAAAACCCTTTATTTGTGCGGCCCACCATTTCTCACGACCAGGCGCAAATCCAAGGGGTGGGGAGGGGAGTGCACCCGACCCAAGACCCAGCCCCCACTCATCTATACCCACTTTTGACTTGGACGAATATTATTTGAACTATTTCACTCCTTCTTTACATTGATATAGTTGGATGTGGTCAGGGGCGCATGTAGAGTGGATCGGACCGGCTCCATCTCTCCTATTTCAGAAAATAAAATATATATTAATAATAATTCGTTAAAACTAAAGTAATCAACAATCATAAGACAAGACTTGATCCCTTAACATGTCACTGAGGCCATTTAGGGATATCTAAATACCAAACCTTTCCAGGGGAACATGTCCCTGGACACCCACAATTTTGACTCTACACCGCACACCCCACCCTCTCCCTGTTTCCAAAAGTCTTCATCCGCCCCGGTGGTATAACTGACGAAAAATCAAAATAAACAGTTTAAAGAAGGCGTATTGTTGTCATTGATGAGCACATTAATGCACACATTTTTTATAACCATAGAATATGGAACACACCCAAATATATTTGGATTGTTTTATTGGAAAAATTAAAATTAAAAAGACTGCATTGTAATCAAACAATTTTCTTATTCAACAAATCGCGAAAATTAAAGTCGCAAAATTCATCATTTACAAAATCTCGAAGATACAAATAACTCAAGTTTTCTACAGTATTAAGAAATTGCTTTTAGGATGATTAGTTCTGCGAGTAATATTCCAATCTATTTTGTAACGGCCTTTCTCATTGTGCAAATCTTGATTAACTGCAGCTCATATTTCGTACATAATATTTCGGTTAATTTTTCATAGCACGTTAGTAGGGATGATTTTATATACGGTGTATACACAGTGCAACTTTTAGGCATAGTTCGTATTCCATACGAATAACCAGCAGTGGCCGGATTCGGCAGATGAAGATGAAAGCGCACCTCCTCCAGAAGCATCGAATCCCCCTCCAACCATAATGTTCGTTATCATTGAGTTATTTCAAAGTTTGTGTTGGCATGGGGATTTTCTTTTCTCCATAGTATTGGTGATAGCGTTGGGTGTCAGTGTTGGTTTTGTTGTCTACCCAGACCCCCAAACAACATGACAAGCTCAACACCAGGGTCTGTTCAACACCTGGATGTTTACAGTGACGGCGCCAGGAATTCCCCGACAGCAGGGTAATGCCCGCGACAGGGGGCACGGTTCCCCCGACGAGTTGGGCAAGTATAATTTTGAGGTGGGCGTTTACCCGGTTTTCACTTTGACGAGCAAAAAACAAAACCTTATTTGTCGTGTTTTGCGTGCTTTTTTTAGCCCGTTTTGGTGTTGGGGCTACGTCTGTTCCTTGAAATTACCCTAAAAAGCCACGTCGAAACAACAAACTAGTGAATGGAACAATGCTACTTTTGTGACAAATAATCAAGGCACACTGACAGATCAACAACCAACAATG
>JAOTQE010119883.1:0-12684 GCA_025631205.1 Nesometra sesokonis
TTTGGATATGTCATTCAGTACTACATAATGAACCAGAATCAGCAAAAAAACAAACTTTTGCAATTTGTTTGACTCAAAGGCCTATTTTTCATCTAAATCTGCTAGTCTAATGAGTCTCCACATAGGAGTGGGATGGTCTGCTATTGCTGATTTATTTGGTTGTCTTCCTGACTCCATACCTGCCAACCCTATCGATTTTGGCGGTAGGCTACCACTTTTTCGACCTTCCTACCGCTTTTGCATGGAAATCCTACCGCTGTTCGAAATTTAATACCAAAATAAAAACGTACACAATGAAAACTGTGAAATCCACCAAAAAACACGAAAATAGGTTGTGAATTGGCTATAAAATGAAGCATTTCCAACCTAAATTCCCCTAATAACGGAAATCGAGTGAACTTTTATTTTTGGCTCACGGTAGTAAAATGTGGTAAATGAGGGCGCTGGTGCATTTGCGTTCAACCAACTTGCCGACGGCAAGACGACCTACCGCTTTCCAAAGTACAAATGTTGGCAGGTATGTGACTCTCAGTGGGTTTTATTAGTTCCAACCAAAATCTTCAACAGAACCAGACATTAACAACAGATCTCTCGAAGAAGCTATGTATATTTTGAGATGTAAGGATACATTTTACGTGTTTATTAAACAGAAACAGCCATATAATGGCCAGTTATAACGACAGATTATCCCAAATTTGAATAGGGTAGGTATAGAGAATGACCGTTTATTTTAGGTGTTCAATGCACTTGTCATCATGTGTAATCATGTTCCTTTATTCAGACGTATGAAGAATCATTCTGTGGATCACAGCCGTGGAATAGATGGGCAGACAAGGGATTCAGTATTTTTGTTTTTGAAAACGGTGTTATATCTGCTAACTGTGACGTAAGTAGTATTTCACAATTATCTAATTTTTATAATGATTTTGTTGCCAAAATGACCATAATTTGATGTTTTCTAATTTTTATATGATTAAGCCACTTTAATACTGTACTCTCAATAATAAAGTGTAAAATTTAAATATTTTAAAGTGTCAGTGGTATACATAATATTATATTTCAAGTTATGTAATTTTCATATATTTATTTATTTTTTTAAATTTTGATCGAAATAATTTATATTAAAACAACAACTTAATATGCAATTGACATATGATTTGCTTGCAGCATGCACCATATGATGGGATGGTGATGGTTATGCTGACTCATTTTATTCACCAACAGCTCCTGAAGTCAGCAGGAGATTGGCAGGTAAGCATGATACATTGTCTCAAATTGATTATAAAATTTTTAAGAAATCTGTTAATCATTATTAAAGTGTTAATAACAATGCCACAAGCACTCTAATGCAATTTATTTATTAAACACAGCACTTGGCAGGCCATGCTTAAGCATACGCCCACCTAATAGTTTAGGGAAAATTTCAATTCAAGTTTTCATCTAAGTATAAGTAAGTCCACGTCAGTATTTCACTTTTATATTTGTTTCATAGAATGTGAAGGCTAAGATAGTAAAGACTTCATAACATTTATACAGGCTAAGTTGGCTGTCATAATAACAAATGAAAATAATAAGGTATCATCAATCCTCTGAACAGATATTTAATAGAAATTATCATTCAGTCATTCTTTTGAAACATTCACTCTTGTTAATTTTGATGATACAAAATGCCCATGTATAAGCCCAGCATTTAAATTTTTTCATAGATGTATTATAATGACTAGATAGTGAACTTCCACACAATACATAGCCCCAAAGGGCAATTCCATGAAAGCGCCTACTATTCTACAATCCAACCAATCAAATCGTGTTGTGACGAAGGCTAACGATTGTCAAATAGTAGGCACCTACATGGGACTGCAATTCTACTTTGTTAAGTTGAGTATTTAGCTGTAAATAATAAATTTATTATTTTTTAAAAGATTTTTGTATCAAACCCCTGTTCCATAAATTTGTTTTTTATGCTATTTTTTTTTTTATTCAAGGGTAAGCAGTCTATAGAACCTAATGCTGTGATGCCAGTGGAAATGATATTCACAACAGATGATATTATTGCAAAAGCCATAGTAAAGGCTGAAGACTCATACTATACAAATGTAGGTGTAACTCTCATTTGTCAAATTTATTGAGCAAAAACGCCTTGAGGTTGAAATATTTCAATATGATACCCTACAGATACAGATACAGATGAACTTTATTATCCAATGAAACTTGGAAATTGCATTGCTCACTTTTCACAGTTAAAATACATTCAATACAGTATACAAGAAATAAACATAGAGAAATGCGAAAACTAAAAATATAAAATACCCATGCAAACAATGATACATTAAAAAGCCTACTAAAAACAATGCTCCTATACATAACTTGTTTACGCCATATTATCATAAAATATTTTTTTGTTGAAATATCATCGCAAATATTGCACAATCAATTATAATCATACAAATGGAATTTTAAAATAGGAATATAAAAAAAGACATTATACAATACCATTTGCAATAATTAAAAATCTGTATTATTTAAAAGGCCTGTAATAAGTATTTATTAAATTTATCTTTTATACATTTCATTAAATTTTCGTATTGCTGCTGGGAGAAAGGAATGGGAGTAACGGCCCGTCCTAGCAGGTACTGGTCTCAGTCTACCACTTCTAACGATACTACACTGGATTACGTCCTGATGAAGTGGATGACATTTGTCATCAATAATCGCCCGAAGACCAGCTGGTAAACGTTCACTGTAGCGACTATTGTAGACGGAGTCCACCACCGATGCTACGGACAAGCTAGTTAAACTCACAGCCTTTTCCAAAACCCTACATATACGTTCCCTGTCTTTCTTAGAAACATTCCCACCCCAACATAACAAACCATAATCCCAAATTGAGAAAATCACTGACGAATAAAACATAGTAAGTATCTCTTTCTTTACATTGAATGTGTTCACTTTTCGTAAACAGTACAATCTAGTATTTAATTTTTTTATTAGTTTATCTACATGTTCTCCCCATAATAATTTATTGTCATATGTTATCCCTAAATATTTATAAGTGTTTACTATTTCGACATCTTGTCCCTTTATTCTGATATTCCCAATCTCATTTCTCTTTTTACGGAAGTCAATTCTCATTTCTTTTATTTTTGAAACATTAAGTTCCAGAAAACTATTATCACAGTACTCTGTGAACCTAATAACTTCTGATTGAAAATGTCTATCATCATCATCATCTTTAATTAGACCTATCATTGCTGAATCGTCTGCGAATTTAATTATTGGGCAATCTGGAAATCTAGATTGAAAATCTGACGTATATAACGTAAACAGAAAAGGTGCCAAAACAGTACCCTGTGGTGCTCCAGTATTTGTACGGATGACATCAGATTTAATACTTTTATTTAGCCTAACAAATTGAGAACGTTCAACAAGAAAGTTAAAAAAAAATGAAATTGAAACACTAGGTATATTCATATCGAACAACTTATTGATGAGAATATGCAGTTGGATGGTGTTAAAGGCCGAACTAAAGTCAAAATACATAATTATAACTGAGGGTGAGTTTTTCCAGTTATCAAGATGGGCATATATTTTCTCATTTTTATATATTAATGCATCTTCTGTGTTTCTATTTCTACGATATGCGTATTGTTGTGGG
The DNA here is from genome assembly GCA_025631205.1 of Nesometra sesokonis. Taxonomy (NCBI): domain Eukaryota; kingdom Metazoa; phylum Echinodermata; class Crinoidea; order Comatulida; family Antedonidae; genus Nesometra; species Nesometra sesokonis. Next base: position 3,656 of record JAOTQE010119883.1, read on the forward strand.
TCTAAAAAATCTGCAACTAATGGCTTTAAGGTTCTTTAACACAATTTGTTCACATATTTTCATTGGCACAGAAGTCAGTGCAACTGGCCTAAGGTCATTGTAACACTTTTCTTTGCTTTGGAATTGGAATAATGCATGAAACTTTCCAAGTTTTTGGTAATGCCTTTGTTATAAAGACCTTATTAAATATATGTGCAAAAATATCAGACAATTGAGCTGAGCAAGACTTAAACACTTTCGGAAGGATTTGGTCAGGTCCAGCAGATTTAGATGCTTTCAAACATTTAAAGAGCCTGCCAACTTCACATGCATCAGTCTTTAGATCAATACAATCATCATATAACATATCCATATCCAGTTTAATTTTAATCGCCACTCTCTCGCTAGAAAAATCATAGCAGTCAAACCTGTTAAAGAAGTTATTAAGCTCATTAGCATATTGCTTGGACAGGTTGGGTAAGATACTTCTTGATTGAGTTGCTTTTGTAAACCCACTCATCTGACGCATTCCCTTCCATACATTGCTGATATTATAGCACATAAATTTATCTTCAATTTTACGTTTGTATTTCTCTTTACTTTTATGAATCGTGCGTTTTAGGTCTTTTTGTATGACTTTAAGCTCATTGACACCATCTTGATGAAATGCACGTTTCTTCCTCTTAATAACATCTATAACATCTTTGTTTATCCATGGTTTGCGATTTCCATAAATCTTAATCTTCTTTTTTGGAACAACACTCTCAGTGCAAAAATTAATATAAGCAGTAACTGCTTCAGTTAACTCGTCCACATCTTTAGGGTGTTATGAAAACTGACCAATCCGTAGTATCAAATTCACATTTAAGCTGTTCTATTACATCTTCTATTACATCTTCACTAAGAATGACGCATGAAGTTTGAAGACTTGTTTGAGATGGAGTCCTTCTGGTGGTGATTTGAATATTTTAGTGTGATCACCAAGGATAACCCATAAAAGTATAATTATTGTAACTTTCATGACTACTGTTAATTTATTCTGTGAATTACTACTTTTTAAATATTGGGAAAGAGCCTTATGAGGGCAAGTGGATTTATTATGTGGGAAACCAAATTTTAGTAATAGGTTGACTGACAGGCTAATAAATATTTCAAAATTCTCCAAGCTATATTCACAAAAATAGGTAGAAAGTCATAATTTTATAAAAATTAGATTTTTGTTGTTTTGGGAAATTTAGTACTTAAATTGTATGATTACACACATCCTGTTTATGTTTAATTACAATAAACATGTTTTGGAACCACATTTTGTAAAGGCTCTTTTTCAAAATCAACAGAAAAACAGGCAGAAAATCAACAGTTGTTAACTGTTAATCTTTAAAGTCGATTTTCTCCAAAGTGTGTTTCAAGATGTGTACATTACAAAATTACCGTTCTCTCGTTATACTCCAGCTATGAACCTAATTCAAAAACCAAGTTAAAGCTTATAAAATTCTATCAGAATATAACATAACATTGTAACAGAATATAACTCAATTTTAATTTTTTGTACAACATGACTCAATTTGTGGTGAAACCTCACAAATGACATATCACCTGATACGGGGTATTTTGTCAGTTTCTCATTTTGTCAGTTTCTCATTTTGTCAGTTTCTCATTTGTATCATTTTGTACCTTAAAAAATGAGGTTATTTGAATTCAGTATTTGGTGTAGTGTTCCTCCCAAAAGGGGCCTTTATGAGTATTTTTATTTACAACTTGGAAATTTGCAGAAGACAAGAGTTTGCATTTATTTTTTAATTTTCGCAATTGAAGTCGAATTACAAAGATAATTTTTTATACAGGCAAGCAAAATAGAACTGCTGTCAAGTCGGTTTGTACTCTATGGAAAAACAGCTTTAAAACAGCAGAATCTCCACCCGGATACATGCTTCCAATTGGCCATCCAACTAGCCTACTACACAATGTACTCAAAGTAAGTTACAATCAACATCATTATGTATATAACCCAATCAATAAACACCTATGAAACAGTCATTCTTTACGATACTCTGTAGCCAGGTTATACTAACCATGGGCCACAACCTAAATTAGGGCCACAAAACTCTGTATTACTGATACTGATACACTTTATTTGTCCATAAATAACAATGGAAATACATTTGAAGCTGAGACATTTTGTGTACACGACAATATAAAATATACACAATATAAAATATACACAATATAAAATATACAAGTACTGTATATACAGATATAAAGAAATTAAAATAAGAGAGATATGGAGAAGTCTAAAACATTATTTTATTACACGTGAATTAAAAATATGAACAGAGTTAGCAAAAAAAAAGCATAACGTGTACGATTAGTTCTGGCCTTGGGAACAGAGAGTCTACCACTTCTACGAGTCTGTGAAGTCACCCAGGAATTAAGAAAAAATGCAGGCCTATAACTATAAATTTCAGTTTTGTCATGATCTGTGTGGTGATCTTGCATTAAAACCTTGTAGTTAATTTATACCAAATCATGTTTGTTATTTGATGACAGACCAGCTCCATGCTATGAAACGGCAGGCACTCGGCAGTACTACAATGGCAGAACTGAAACAGTTCGCTCAACCACGCTTGAAGCTGTTGAATGGTGTAAAGCCATGATTGATCCGCAAATTTCAGTAAGTAGTAGAAACTAGCTGGAACTTAAATCCCCGGAAAACTAATGAAAATAAATTGCATGTGGATAATGAACTTTTTTTATTGGGAGTACAAGGTACAAGATAATCTATAATTTTTTAAAATATATATAAAAATAACATTAAATTAATATTATATTGTGCTCCTGATATTTGCATTAGCTAAAACTTCATCAAAATTTATTTTTCAATTAACTTGCTCATATTAAAGAACTATTGTTTAAGCTCCCACTTTCATTAAAAAAAACCTTTTAAAATTTACCTGTTTATTATTTTGTAATTAATATGGTAGAATTACTTGCATAAATGTTAATTTTGCTCTAAACTAGAAAGTTAATGTTAAACTCTGTTTGCCTAGGCAATTTCTTTGATAATTCCTCTTTGGTTGGCTGATCACATCCAAGTACATAAGCGTCACCATCATTTTTCTTCCTCTTACAATGTCAAATATTTAAAATAATTGTGTGTTATTTTACAGATTGGAGAAAGGCAAACATTGTTTCAGGTAGCTTACAATAAACACAACACACTAATGCAAGAAGCCATGGATGGTCAAGGCTGTGACCGGCATCTATTTGGGATTTACTGCACAGCTAATGAAATGGGCTTGCCAACCCCTGACATATTTTTGCATGATGCCTATACAAAAAGGTAAACCAAGTACCAGCTTATTCAGTAATTTTATAAATAAACTGATGACATAAGGTGTTAGTCACTCCACAATGTTTTTACTCTTTGCTCATCTTATCTGAATTTATTTTGTCAGTCATGATTGGATTTGTTACATTTGAAAAGAAATTATATAACTGTTATTAACAGATCTGTCTGCAGATATTGTGATTAAGTTCCATTCATTACTAAATTTATCTCGTATTTTCTCTACTGTTATGTTTAAGTAAGTAACATTTTGCATTTTTTATATGGCTATCTCCTGTTTTGATGGGTTTGGTCCAATTGTTTAAATGTTAATAAGTCCTTGGATACAACAAGAAACAATGTATTTCAACTTGTTGAAATAACGTCTTTTTGCTCCCACATTTGCAAACAGTGTTGCTTGGCTGAGCACACAGTATCTGAGTGAATTGCAACTTTAGGCCATGTTTACATTCTATTTCTGTTTAAATGTAACTTAATCAACCGTGTGAGCCTCGAACCACCGACCTCGTGATTGGAAGCCCGAAACACCACCGCTGCGCCAACTGCTTCCACATAATATATGACTTAAGAGAATGTTCTAATATTTTAAAAAGAATCACATTTGCTAAATTCAATGTTTATTGACTAAGTTTTTGCATAACATTGCACACTGTGTGTTATGAAATAGGCACTCACGATGTTGTTATTGTTTTATAAACATTAATGTCGATTGTTGATTCTTTGTGTAAATGTAAATTAAAATCAACTGTGTTCTATATAATATATGACTAAAAAGAATGTTCTTTAATGCTTTAAAAGTGACTACACTTGCTAAATCTGTACAACATTCATACTGTACATGACATGTAGGCCCTCAGTCTTGATATTGTTTTGTACCCATTGACGTTTCAGTGGTGGTGGTGGAAATTTTGTGCTATCTACCAGTCTGATAGGCTATACCAGTGTTCATGGAGGGGTGGTAGCTATGACTCATGATGGCTATGGTGTGTTCTACAAAATTGGCGATGATCAGTAAGTAATTGCTTGCAATTAAATTTGTAATAACTAATATTCCACTAGTTCCTTCCATACAAAAATCTATTTTTACCATTGTACTAGGATTTATAATTTGGTGTATAATTCAGTTTGCTGAACACCAATTTTTACCAATTTTGTTGGGAATGAATACTTTTTTGACCTGATTAGACCATGTAACTTTATTTGTTAGAATATATTTTAGATTTTACTGAGCCAAAATAGATAGTGCACCCAGAATAAAAATACATAGACTATACAAAAAAACATCAAACTGTCGCTAATCAAATTATAAAATGATTAGTGAAAGTAGTGATGTAAACAATGAAATAGAAAGATAAAAGTTAAAAATAGTTAAAATGTAAAATAATGTTAAAATGACTAAAGTAGTTTAATTTTAAAACAATTTATATAAAAATAAAATTACTAATTTACCAGTTACTTTGTTTCTAAATGTGGGTAACACGTGGAACATACCTTGTTTCACGAATCTTTCAATTAATGTTGAAATATTGAATCCTGACATGATGGCATGTATCTCACTAATTAGTGTTTTTTTCATTTTGTTCTCAGCTTTCACTTTCTAGTGACATGTTACAAATCCTATGAGGGTACAAGTTGCTCCAAGTTCTACAGTGCTATAAACAAGGCCTTGGTCCAAATCAAAGACCTAATGTTTCCCACAGTCAGCAAACTTTAAATGTCCATCAAGCAATCAGTCAAAAAGAACCAGAAGTGATGCTATACAACACTCTTAAATGGAAGTCTTAACTTACAAAATATAACTAAACTTTCTAAGGAATTTTAACTCATACTGAAAGTGCTTAAGGCTGAGTAGGCTTTAAACTTCAAGACCACTAAAGATTGCAGTATAGCAATTTTGAAACGTTATAATGCTAAAAATGAGCAAAACTCATCAAAAGGCTGCCACTCTCTATAATTTTTTTGGACATTTTTCAGTGTAAAAATCTTTTTATACACTTTAAATACGCTAATTTTAATTATCAACTTTGTTACTTTAATATATGCAAGTTACTTTCAAATTGAATGGTTGCCCTTTCAGTTATTTTTGAGTGACAATACATCTTTAAGGGCTTGTGAAATGCTGTTTTAAATTAGATACACTGCACTCGCAAAAATAATCGCAAATTTCATTAAAAATTGATAGGCTGAAAAAAAAAATCTTTATGTTGCCTGATGCAGACTAAATAAAAAATCTTGAAAATCTATTTTGGATTTTTACAAATTTTTACTTTCAATAATAATCTGAATACTCAAAAGTTTACACAATGGGATTAAAAAGTATCAAATTACAAAAAATATAGTAAATGATTAATACTACATTCTCAGGAAACTTAAGAGGGTGCAGTTTTTCTCAGGAAACCTTGATGGGGGTGGGGGGAGGGTGGGGTGAGTATGGTGGGCATGGACCCTTGGAGTCAATTGGTACATAAGGCAATAGAAGATGCACTACATACTTTAAAAACACTACAAATACAGTATCATACAACCTTTAAGGTGTTTTGTTTTAGCACTCTGGACAAGAATTGTAAAATAAAACTTGAAATGCATATTCATTATTAAGCATTTTATAGTGTGAAGTAAGTTAAATGTAAATTTTAAAATAAACTTTCAATTACCCAATTCTTCTAATTAATAATGTAACATTAACCAAATATTAAGTGCAAATTATAATTGAAAAATCAATGCAATGTAAAATAAATGTTCTGGTCATGCAAAATCCATGTATCAAATTGCTTATAAAATATACAATGTTGTTGAATGTTTTATCATTTTTTTAGTGTGTGAAGAATTATTTTTGTTTAATGTATTGTGTAAGATTTTTTAAAATATAGAATATTTCTGAAATAAATGAAAATAATAATAAATAGATAAGAAATGCAATATCTCTGTTTCTTTCAATGCTCTCCATTAAATACGTGCAACATAGACTTGACTAAGGTTATGGAATGTCCGCCACAAATCACATGATTATAACTCAGCGTTTGATTGGCAGGTTTGGATGAGTCTATGATGATATGATTCAGTTGCAACACAAATTATGTCAAAATACATAATTTGAAAGGAGGGCACTGGCTTTTTTAGTTCTTTTATTCTATTGTGCCATATATTTGATTGATCATGTAAAATATTTGTTATCCATTAGGAAATTAATTTATTATTTTAAAGTAATGTTCTCTGCTAGAGGGAGATACTTTGAGGGGATACTGAACAATATTTTACAAGCTTTGGGAAAATATTGAACAAGTCGAAGAAGAGTTCAATATTTTTCTCACAGCAAGTACAATATTTTTTGGTATCCCTTGAAAATAAGCATTCAATATTATAATTATTATTCAATAATAAACCTCGATAGATATTTGCAAGTTGAAATTCTAGGCTGCATCCTAAGATCCATGTCCTTTGACTGCAGATAGTGAAAACCTTAACAGCAATTCTTGTAGCTTTATGAGTATTATAGCTACCTAAACCCCTTTGTAATGGGTGGGTCTATCCTAACTGTTTATTCACCATTGTGCAGGTCACAATTTTGTCTGTTGAGTACTCGTATCCGGTTTTTCATGGTGAAAGTGACCTGCAGGTTAAATATCACCTGCACACGATTCAATACTACATTATATTGAACTGGTTTAAAACAGCATAATTTAATGAGAAATATTGTGTAAGTTGTGGCAAAATATTGAAAAGTCCAATATTTTGCCATAGCGAGTAAAAAATTTGTATCCCTGAAAATAGGAATTCAATATTATGATTATTATGCAAATACTCAAGGTAAAAACCAAGTTTTATGTCTGGTACAGCACTGAATCTTGGATTTTGTGTATGTGGAGGGGGTGTGTTTGCACTTTTCTGCCGGTGAGCACATGTTCTTGTTGTTTAAAATTTGCACTATGTTGCATGGTTGTCTGGGTTTGCATTGCAATTAAAATCAATTTATTGAGTTACATATTATATAAGGGGTGCACATGTTCTTTTGAAAAAAATAAGGTTGTTAGTTGATGTGTGTCATATGGATGCCCCCATAATTTCCCGTTGCTATACGTTGTTAACCATTCCAGTTGGTCTAGGATCAGGCCTAGCTACTGACTGTTTACATTTACCCTAGAACAAATTCCCCTGAAAATAAGGCATTCAATTGTATACATTATGTGCATTCACATTAGAAAGTTTGATTAAGTTTGGAATCAACCGCCTAATATATATTCATAAAGCATAGCACTATACTGTACAGCTTAGCGATCATGTGGAAACCAATCAAATTATCCATTATGATAAGACTTGATAAGACTTGACAAAAAATTTTAATCGGATGTATATCTTATGTATGGCACACACTTGTTCAATGACTTTTGCAAGGTTCAAGCTAATTTTATATTGAACAGTAGAAGTTGACAATAATAATCATATTTGTGAGGTCTCACTACAAAATGAGTCAGGTCAGATGACATCAAATTGAGATAATCACCAAAATAGGTCTAGGCCTAAGTTAAACTTAGTTAAATTTAGTTTTAATAATTTTTTAGTACTATGGTACTTATTTGATCGTAACATACTTTTAAGGTCAGTTTTCATATAGGAAAGTTGTCCTTCATACAGGTTTTCTGAAATTTATAGTCTATAATTGTTTATTTTCCGATTGCTTTATGGACGATTTCCTCAAAACCCTTTGTCTATACTTGACAACTTCAAATTACTTATATTACCGCTTATATAATGCTCTATTAGAAGGTACCAATAACTCCATTTTAGATTCTCCTACCATGAGACTCATTTTGTGGTGAGACCTCACATATACAGTAATTAAGGTGATATAATGGTTCCAATGAATAAAATCAAAATAAATCATGTTTATATATAGCTTTAACCAAACAAAAAAAAAATGAAAAAGCATTTTAAATCGGATTTTAATTTTCAAAATTATCAAGGTTAATTTCAAAGTTCACATGTTTTTAAAGTAAAGCATAAATTCCATTTGTAATTAAATTAGATGGAAACCGTGCACATTGTTTATTGTAAATAGAGTAAATTGTAAATGTATTGCATTAAAATCAATGAAACTTGTGGATGAAATATTGAAAATAGAATGTCTCTTTTCTGTCTAGTTGCATAATGTGTGAAATGTGTATTATGTACAAACACTATATTTAAGAGTTATTACTTTTAAGTCAAAATTCTTCCTACATCTTTGACTTGTTATATAATACTTTAAGATTCCTGCAAAATGATAATTTTTGCACATGAAAAAAATCTTGAAATGGTAGTGTCTAGAAAACTGGTTTAAACAATTTGAATTCACAGTTCCATGTTATTTTCCACCTACTGTACCCTCTTTATCGATTTTCTAGAACGGGTGTGGGGGGATGGGGAGGGAAGCTTTTTTTTTTTAATTCTGTGCTTGGACAAAACAATTTTATAGACCTAGTCTTGTTCTCATTTATACCCTATTCAGACTAGACTCGCATTGCAATTGGCTGCGATGTAATTGGGTGTAATCGGAGGTAATGCAAATTCAATTTGCAATGTTTGCAACGGATTGTAATCATCTGGTGCATTCACACACACTCAGGGGCGCAGCCAGGATGGAATGGATGGGGGGGTCAGCAGTGGTCGCGCCAGGATTTGCCCGAGATCCGGGTGGGCGTGGTTGCCTGTTTGGTTTTGATGAGCA